>WNWK01012628.1:0-58757 GCA_009830355.1 Cherax destructor
TGCAGACTACACAAATCTTCATGGTGGTGGTCATCTTGCAACACTTGACAACTCTCCTAGCTAGCTAGCCTATAATTTCTCGAAGTACAGTGGACCCCGGAAATCAAACAGCTCCCAACCGAACTATTATGTAAGTGTATTTTTGTAAGTGCTTTGTAAGTGTTTTTTTGGGGGTCTGAAACGGACTAATCTAATTTACATTCGTCCCTATGGGAACAAATTCTTCGGGTAACGTCACTAGAACAGCATTCTGGAACGAATTATGTTCGTTTTCCCGGGGTCCACTGTATTTAGTTGTCTTTAACAGTTCTTCCGATTTGGCTGGCAGGATAGGTTTTTATATAAAAGATTTTATATGTATATATATATATATAAAAATGTACCCATAAGGCCGTAAAACCGTCAGCTTTTGAATCCGGTCCACGGATACCTTATTTCTGACAAATCCATTTGAATCCAGTCCTTTGTTCACTTATTTCTTGGCAAAACAGTGATGGAGTGAATAAATGAAAGTTTTCTTTTTCCACCCTCTCTTGGTGGGCAACAGCCAATGTTTAATAAATAAAAACTATAATTGAAAAGTGCTGTACTAGCAAAATGTTCTAAAGTAAGCACTGTATTAGCAAAACATTCAAAGCAAGTGCCTTAATAATGAAGTATGCCTGTATAAGCACCAATCTTCCTACACATCACCTGCTCCTACCCTGAGGGACTGATTACCTCATCTTCCACTGTCTGCTGTATATATTTCTACTGTCTTCATATTATGTCCATGCAATGCACTGATAAAGCCACTGAATGGCAAAAAGGTTTACAAGTAAAGATACCCAGATGTTGCCGCCTTAATTCTTCATCAAAATCCCAAGCACCAATGCTCAAGTGAGTGATTACCTTGTTGGAAGTTTTCCAAACTCCCTCTATCTGGCTCCAGCTAATCCTACTTAGCTTCTGCAATAATAAATTCACTCAAAAACAAGTTAGGAAACTTAGCACAAGTACCACAGCTATTGTTCAAAAGAGCAGCTTGGATGTTTAATGCACCACTGCAATATTGTTTAACAAATCAATAGAAATCAACACATTCCCAACACTGCTTAAGAGAGCAAGGGTTACCCCAATACATTGAGGAAGAGAAAAACAATGTAAATACTATAGACCCATATCTAACTCACCATTATTATCCAAAATCTTCGAAAAGTTAATTCAAAAGCTTATACTCTCTTCTAACATCACTCAGTATACTCAACCCCTGCCAGTTTGGTTTCAGGTCAAACAGAAGCACAAATGATGCAATTATAAAAATGCTAGACTTCCTTTACACAGCTCTTGAGAATAATGAATATTATACACTAGAGCTCTTTACTACAGTCCTTAGCTTTCGATACAGTTGACCACAACCTTCTGCACCTTAAACTTGAACATTATGGTATCAGAGGTCGTGAACGTGCATATCTAAAGAACTTTCTTAATATGAGACACCAATATGTCTGCATCAAAGCATAAACCTTGTAAACATGATCTATCGATATTGGGATGCCCCAAGACACTGAGGTCGTCAGTACATTGAGGTCAGTGGTCACAAAGGTCATCCTGTCCTAGTTGTCTGGGGGATTAGTGTGGAGCGTTATAGAGCACCATGGCTTGCTGTAGTGTTTTGGAATCTCAGATCCTATTGAAAAAAACTGCTCAGTGTTGAAGGAGGTGGTTCTACTTCTCCAAGAGGAAAATAGGAGGCTGAAAATTCGCCTAGATGGATTTGGGAGTGAGTGTGTGAAGGGTGGAGTTGGTGTGGAGGAAAAGGTTACCAACAGTGAGTTGAAGAGTGGCAACTGCTTCAAGTGGAATGTTGTCTATTAAAGGTAGAAGGTAGAGAAGATCTGAAGGTAGGAAATCGATTTTCAGGATGAGTGTACTTCAGTGGTTAGTGAGGTTAAAAGTACCACTAACTCCCCTGCTAATCAAGGTAGAACATTCTGGTTGTGGGTGACTCACAGGTAAGATATATGGACCGTGCTTTCTGTAACACAGATAGGAACGTTAGAGTGTGTTTGCTTCCCAGGAGCTGGCATTGATGACATAGTCAACTGGTTGGATAATATTATGTCAGGTAATGGGAACACGCACATTATCTGTCTCAGTGTTGGTGGAAATATTGGGAAGGGCAGGAGACAAGAGCTGCTGGATAAGTACAAGTCAGCTATAGATGTAATTAGGTTTAACCCTTTCAGTTTCGACAGGCCCTCTCCCAAACTCGTTCTCAGGGTCGAAAAATTTGGAAAAGAAATAAATTATTTTTCTTATGAAATGATAGAGAATCTTCCTCCGATCATAATGACACCAAAAGTTTGAAATTTGATGGAAAACTAACGGAATTATTCTCTCACAAAGTTAGCGGTATCGACGATATTTACGAATCAGCGATTTTGCCCACTGAGCCCTATTTTCAGCCAATTCCAATGTTTCAGTCTACCGAAATTATAGTTATTTCACTAGAATTCCATTTGTTCTATCAATTGAGTACAAGAAACCGCCAATTTACCGATTTCAACTACCCAATAAAGTGGTCAGAAATTGGCAATTTAGCCAATTTCACACAAATTTCAAAAAATGCCAATTTCAAAATAGGGTCCAGAATAAACGAGACAGACATTCCTGGCACTAAAATAACATTTTATCTGTTCATTAGTCATGTCTCCAGGCCCCTCTTACATTACTTTTGCTTTCCATTTTGAATTTTTATTCTCACAAAAAAATAGATTTTCAGTTATGTATACTACTGCATCATTGTAAAAATGGTATAAATAATATCAGCACACTTGTGCAAGAATATTAGACTCGCCAGTTGATGTATATTGGACACATGGCGTGATTTGTTTACTCTTGAACATTGGCAAAAATTAAACATTTTCGCTACTTTGCGCTCAGTTTCAAGGTACTTGTCATCGTGAAACCAATCAAAATTATCTCTATTTCTCTAAAATATCTTCCATTCTATCAAATGAGACCAAGAGTACGAGAATACAACCATAAATACCATATGAAAATAGACTGCAAAGTCACTGTTTTAAACCAAAAACACGGTCAGTTTTTTTTTCCTCATTATGCACTGTGCGGTGCAGGATTTTTTTTTTATACTGCGCGCACTGATCGCACAGACCCATTCTCTCATATCTAGGCCTACCAGCCTGTTTCCACTTGATTTGAGGGCGCTAGAATTTATGCGTACTAGTACGTCGAAAACCCTGGCGTGTAAGCCGTACTAGTACGGCCGAAACCCTGAAACGGTTAAGGTAGGGGTCCCAATCATATGTAGCATCTTGCCTGGAAGGAGGGGCAATGAATGGATGTCTAGGGCAATTGGTGTAAACTGCTGGCTAGACAGCAATTTATATAGGAGCGAATGGAGACAAAATGGTTTTTAGGACTTGATGTGAGGTTGGAGTGTGAGCAGGGTAATATTTATGAAGGGATTCAGGGAAATCAGCAGGCCGGATTTGAGCCCTGGAGATGGGAAGTACAGTGCCTACACTTTGAAGGAGGGGTGTTAATGTTGCAGTTTTACAACTGCATTGTAAGCATGAATCTAGCAAGACAGTGATGGAGTGAATGATGGTGAAAGTTTTTCTTTTTCGGGCCACCCTACCTTGGTGGGAGATGGCCAATGCATTAATATAAAAAAAAAAAATATTACTCATTGCAAAAAGGATTTGGGAGTTCAGGTTAGCAGTAATCTAAAACCAAGACAACAGTGCATAAGTGTTCGCAATAAAGTGAACAGTATCCTTGGCTTCATATCAAGGAGCATAAATAAATAGGAGTCCTCAGGTTGTTCTTCAACTCTATATATCTTTTGTTAGGCTTCATTTAGATTATGCTGCACACTTCTAGTCACTGTATTACAGAATGGATATTAACCCTTTACCAGCACTGGAAAATGTACAAAGGAGGATGACAAAGTTGATCCCATGTAACAGAAATCTTCCCTATGAGGATAGACTGAGGGCCCTGAATCTGCATTCTCTAGAAAGGCGTAGAATTGGGGGGATATGATTCAGGTGTATAAATGAAAAACAGGAATAAATAAAGGGAATGTAAATAGCATGCTAAAAATATCTAGCCAAGTCAGGACTCGAAGCAATGGTCTAAAGTTGGAAAAATTCAGATTCAGGAAGGATATAGGAAAGCACTGGTTTGGTAGAGTTGTGGATGAGTGGAACAAACTCCCGAGTACCGTCATAGAAGCTAAGACGTTGTGTAGTTTTAAAAATAGGTTAGATAAATACATGAGTGTGTTTGGGTAGGTGTGAAGTGGACCTGACTAGCCTGTGCTAATAGGTCTGATGCCGTGCTCCTTAAGTGGATGTGATCTGACCTGACTAGGTGGGTCATTGGTTTAAGCATGGAGGTGACTTGGACCTGCCTCGCATGGGCCAGTAGGCCTGCTTCAGTGTTCCTTCTTTCTTATGTTCTTATATCAATGATCTTCCAAATGCATCTCAACTTAGACCTGTTCTGTTTGAAGACAGCTGCTCAATTTTTGTCATCTCCCTCCAAAATCCAAATGTTCTCAATAACACTATTAATGAGGAGCTCAAAAACATTTCTACCTAGATGATTACCAATAAACTCGCTCTTAAGATTAACCCTTTCAGGGTCCAGAGGCCAAATTTCAGAGGGTGCACCAGTGTCCAAGAATTAAAAAAAAAATGTGATTTTTTCTTATGAAATGGTAGAAAATCTTTTTCTGAAGATAATAAAACAATATGTACGAAATTTGATGAAAAATTGACGAAATTATGCTCTTGCGAATTCTGATGCGTCAGCGATATTTACGCATCGGCGATTTTGCTGACTTTGACTCCCATTTTAGGCCAATTACATTATCAAAGTCAACCAAATTCTTAGCTAGTTCACTAGTATTACTTCTATTCTATCGATTGAGCACAAGAAATCGCCCAGTCAACTGTTTCAACTACAAAATAAAGTGATCGGAAATTGGTAATTTAGCCAATTTAACTCAAAGTTCAAAATATTTCAATTTCAAAATAAGTAAGTAAGTAAGTAAGTAAGTAAGTAAGTAAGTTTATTCAGGTATACACAAATACATTTACATACATTATCATACATAGCAGCATATGTGTAGAGATCCTAGGATAACCCAAAAAAGTCAGACAGAGTGACTTATTTCCATTGGGGTCCTTTTTATACTTAATTTTTACATTGTAGGATATATGTCATTATATTATAAAGGATATATGCATACACTAGGAATAAGGTAAAAAGAGTTATTTACATATACATGTGTGTTAACTAAAAAAATAAAAAATCATTCTCCTCCCTTTCTGTCGCTACATTCATTAGGTACTTTTTGGTTCTCTTCTTGAACTGGCTTATGCTGTGACTGGCTTTGACATGTGCAGGCAGTCTGTTCCATTCCTTTATTGCTGTACAATAAAAAGGGGTTTGAAGCCTGGCCACTGACTGTGGGTACTACAAAGTTGTGCTCTCTTCCCTAGTACTATGACTGCTTTGGTTCCCAGCCTTGACAAAATTGGCAGCAAGATATTCTGGACACTGTTTGTGAGCAATTTTATAAACTTGATTTAATTTAAGCTGTTTTACTCTGTCTTCAATATTCAGCATATCCAATTGTTGTAATTCATCCTGGCCTACATGTTCTCTTGGTCCCAGGTCCAGGATGAATCTTACCATTTTGTTCTGGGTTATTTGCAGCTTATCTTTCAGTTTTTTGTCAAGGCAGAGTACCATGAAGAGCAAGCGTAGTCAATATGACATTGTATAAGGGCTAGACATAGGGTCCTGCGAGCCTCAGTAGGTAGACACTGTGCTTGTCTGTAGAGGAACTTCAGTCTGGCATTCGCTTTCTTTACTACACTGTTCCCTATCAATTCTCCTGACATGCATGGGTCAAAGGGATTCCCAGATATTTTACTGAGGAAACTGAAGTGATGGATTCCCCATTACACCGGATATTAAAATTATTTACCCTTCTCAGTTTATATTTCGTGCAAAGAGTATGGCTTCTGTTTTCCCGAGATGTAACGATAGTTTGTTGTCTACTAACCATTTGCTGCAGGACTCCAGTTCCAGTGTTAATACATTAGATATATCTTGTGGGTCTTTACCTGACACTAACAGAGCACTGTCATCCGCATACAGTAGGAGTTTGCACTTGACACTGATGGGCATATCATTTACATAACACAGGAATAATAAAGGACCCAGAATACTACCTTGGGGAACTCCACATGCTATCGGCAGTGGTTCTGATTCCGTTTTGTTGATTTTGACAATTTGTTTCCTGTTGCTAAGATAGGACTTAAACCAGTCTGTGGAACCTATGCCGATAGCTTGAAGTTTCTTACATAATATATTGTGGTTGACAGTATCAAAGGCCTTTTGCAAGTCTCAAGTTACCATTCCTATGAGGTTCCCTATAGACATTTCAGTTCTCATGTAATCCATCAGATTAATTAGGGAGGTGTCGGTTGAGTAAGATCTCCTAAAGCCTGATTGGTAACTATGAAGAATGTTTTTTGTCACTAAGATACTTAACTACTTGACAGTACACCGCCCTCTCTAGAATTTTGGATATTACACTGAGTATACTAACAGGCCTATAGTTGCTGACATCAGACCTACTATTTTTCTTGAAGATAGGAGTAACTCTGGCCTCCTTGAACCCATCTGGCACTGTATTAGTGGTGATGGACAAATTTATTATGTGAGCAATGGGGATTGCCAGTTCAGAGGCACCATCTTTTAGGAATTTAGACGGGATGTTATCTGGGCCGGTGCTCTTAATTGGGTTTAACCTGCTTAGTTCTTTTTGCACGTAGTCATGGGATACACTTACTAGTTGACAACTGTTTGGAGTTACTCCTTTATTGGTATAGTATGTTTTAAATTTATCAGAGTCTGTGTTAAAGGTATTTGATGCAGCTGGTAGCTTACTTACTAGTGTTGATGCGACAGTTGTGTAGTAAGAATTAAAACAATTTGCCACTTTAGTTGTTTCGTGGCATACCTCGTTATCGACATTTAGAACTATGTTAGATCTATCTACGGGTTTATGGCTATACCCCAACTGTTTGAGTTGTTGCCAGAGCTTTCTTGGGTTATTCTTGTACTCTTCGATCTTTGAGCAATAGTGTCTTACCTTTGCGCCTTTTATAAGCCTCTGCACTCTGTTCCTCACCCTTTGGAATTCATTTAGTGCTGCAATATCCTGTCTGTTTGCCTTAAATCTTTTTATCAACTGGTCTCTGAATTTCATATTATCTAATATCTCAGTAGTCATCCAGGGTTCAGTTCTTCGTTTAATCCTAACCTCTTTAACTGGTGCAATATTATCAAGGATGGCAGTGAACATTGTTTTGAATTTTTCCCAGGCATCATTTACGTCCGTGCAACTTGTTATCACTGACCAGTCACAATTGTGTAGCATATTTACCAGTGTTTCTTTACTGTAGTTTCTAGTTGACCTAACTTTTATTGTCTTGTGTAGGCCTATCCGTTCCCTAGTAATTTTCCTGGTACAGCAAATGATGAAATGATCACTAAGACCTGTGGTAATGACCCCTGACTGACTAATGTTCTCAGGGCGGTTACAAAGTATGTGGTCAATTAGGGTGGCTGAGAACTGTGTGATCCGGGTTGGTGTATTAATTAGTTGCGTGTAACTATTTAAATCCAGAATTTGCTTATATCTTTTACATAGCCCGTTATTTTGCTGTTGAAAACAGATGTTGAAGTCTCCTAATATTACTGTCTCGTCATTGTTATCAAGTCCTGACAAGACTCTCGAAAAGTCCTCTAAGAACTGGTCATGGGTGGGAGGGCGATAACTAGTTCCTACTAAGATGGGTTTGGTCTTGGGTAGCAACACTTCAAACCATAGAATCTCAAGTTTATTGTCATTTAAATCAGGTCTTGGATTATAGGCTAAGTCGTTCCTTATGTAGGCACATACCCCACCACCTTTTCTATTCCTATCTAAGCGTTTTATATTGTAACCTTCTATTTTGACCTCGTCGTCAGTCACCGTATCATCCAACCAGGATTCCGAGATGGATATAACTGCCGCTCTAGTTCTGTTAGCTAGAATCCTAATCTCTGCCAATTTTGGAAGAAGTGATCTTGCGTTGACATGAATAAAGTGAAGGCCTGTTTTCCTAAGACAATCATAATCATCAATAAATGGCAAGGGGTCATTAACAATACAAATAGGTAAATCTATGTCATCATTGCTAAAGGGTAACTGTGCCAAAGTGCATTTGTTACAAACAAAATGAAATCTGGCACCATTACTATAATTGAACACACATCCATTATGCACCCACCCCATACATCTCTTACATATGGTATGTTTACTGTTATTCTTTCGTACCTTAGTACAGTGTATACAAATGTCTGGTGGTGTCTGAGATAATAATGGTTCTATTGTCTGTGCATTACATATAGTGTTGTTATCATTACTAGCAACTGGACCGTCATTATCACCATGACTTATCTGTCTGTTTTGCACTTGTACCATATATTGAGGTCCTGGATTAGTATGAATATCGCCACTTAATAGAGCCACTATAAAAGCTGTGCGCCACTGTTTTGTTTTGGAGATGTGGGGTTGCCAAACCTTGCGGCGATAGTGGCACTTACGTTTCTGGTATGATGGCCACTGTTGGGCTTTCACTTTCCAGGGAGCTATCACCTCATTCACCTTTTCCAGACCCCATGACTGATTTCCTTCTTTCGAGAAATGCACAATAATGATAAATATCATTATGGCAGCCTGAACCCCTCTGATGCCAGCCATAGTTACTCTTCACTCTTTATCATTTCACAACAAAAATTTGTTTTCTTTTCTTTACTTTTTATTAAAAAGAAACCACTGATCCTATCAGACACCTAGCAATGCCTAGTATCGACTCTAGAAATCACCACTGGTTACTAGTAAATTTTCTGTTATCACATACCCGGATTACCCCTCACTTGTCCCCTTACTTGGTAAACTCCCATCACTCCTCACTTCATAGTCCGGCTTTCCCTATCACACTTCTAACTCATTTCCATCCTGGCAGTGTAAAAAGAAGTTTTTCAAAGGCGATGTCCATACACAGCGCCATCAATCCCATATAGCGGGGCTCGTCGTTGTTGCTAGTCCTCGTAGAGTTGATGTGTCAGCCATTTTTAAAAGCAGTGAGGGAAAAAAAAACGGCCACTGCCCCTGACAGATTCCTTGGAGTTTTGTCGTTAGATTTGGCGTTTTCTCCTATGTTTCCCTCCTAATGTACACTGGTCATTAATATGGAAGACAGCTATTAAAAATATCCTTGGTTGGATAACTATTCACTTCTTTCCCACATTTAGCACTGAGGGAGAACCGCTGGTATAGCCTGACAGTTTCCTGGAGTTTGTTTTGTAGATTTATCGGTTTCTCCTGTGTTTCCCTCCCATTAACACTGCTGCAGTTGATATGATGGTCAGCTACTGTCAGTATAATTAGAATGTCGCTTCGTAGTTGTACATCTGGCAGTAGCTGGTGATTGTATGTCAGTCAGCCATGTTTAAATGATCACTTGCACCCCTCACCTGGCACTGAGGGGAAAAAAATCGACACTACACTACATTACAGACCTGTCAGTTTCCTTGTATTTTGTTGATTAGGTTTTCCCTTATGTTGACTTCACATTAACACTGTGCAGTTGATATGGGAGTCAATCACTCATTGTAGTGGTAAACGTTGATTGTCAGGATTGTACGTCTGGTAGCGGGTCTGGTATTTGAATGCCGGTCTCCTGTTTTGGTCATATTTGGTCCATTTCGCTGTAGTCACCGTCAGTTTTCTTGTCACTGTAAGTTCCTTGTATGTTGTTACAACAGTTCTTGCAAATAGACCATTGCTGGAGTCTCAACGGCCCAGGGAATGGCAAAATATAGGAGCAGAATAAACAATGCAGGCATTCCTGGCCCTAAACTAACATTTCCTCTGTTCATTAGTTACATTTTCAGCCTTTACAAATGAATTACATTTTGATTTTTTATTCACATAATGAATTTTTATTCAAACCAAAAAATGGAAGATTTAATGGTATGCAATATTGTAATAATTGTACAAATAATATCACCACATTTGTAAACATATATTAGACCCACCAGCTGGCACGTATTAGACGTATGAGGTGCATTTCCGCTACTTTGAGCTCAGTTTCAAGCCATTTCCTCTACTAAAACCAATCAAAATCATCTCTATTTCTGTAATATATTTTCCATTCTATCAAATGAGATCAAGAAATAGCAAATACAACTATAAAAAGTATATGAAAAAACACTGCAAAGTCGCTGTTTTAATCGAAAATTACGGTCTCAGTTTTTTTCTCTCTCATTATGCATTGTGTGCTGCAGGACATGTTTTATGTGGTGCACACTTACCACATAGATGTATTCTCTCGTATCTAGGCCCAAATTTACCGCTCACAGCTTATCTGAGTGAGCTGAGCTCATGACGTAGAACTACATCACGGACCCTGAAAGGGTTAAGATTCTTCATTTCAGCATGATACAATGTTTGAACAGAGATGAATGACATTTAACCCTTTCGGGGTCGGTGCCGTACTAGTACGTTTTACGAGCAGGGGTTGGTGCCGTACTAGTACGCGTAAATTCTAGCGGCTTCAAATTAAGCAGGAAACGGCTGGTAGGCCTACATATGAAAGAATGGGTCTATGTGGTCAGTGTGCACAGTGTAAAAAAATCCTGCACCACACACTGCATAATGAGAAAAAAAAACTGACCGCTTTTTTTGTTTAAAACAGCGACTTTGCAGTCTATTTTCGTATGGTATTTATTGATGTATTCTCGTTTTCTTGGTCTCATGTGATAGAATGGAAGATATATTACAGAAATAGAGATGATTTTGATTGGTTTGACAATGACAAGTACCTTGAAATTGAGCTCAAAGTAGCAAAAATGTTCGATTTTCGCCGATGTTCAAGAGTAAACAAACCACACCATGCATCCAATACACATCAACTGGCGAGTCTAATATTCTTGCACAAGTGCGCTGATATTATTTATACCATTTTTACAATGATGCAGTTGTATACATAACAGTAAATCTTCTATTTTTTTTTTGTGAGAATAAAAATTCAAAATGGAAAGCAAAAGAAATGTAAGAGGGGCCTGGAGACGTGACTAATGAACAGAGATGTTATTTTAGTGCCAGGAATGTCTGCCTTGTTATTCTGGACCCTATTTTGAAATTGGCATCGTTTGAAATTTGTGTGAAATTGGCATCGTTTGAAATTTGTGTGAAATTGGCCAAATTGTCATTTTCTGACCACTATTTTGGGTAGCTGAAATTGGTAAATAGGCGGTTTCTTGTACTCAATCGATAGAAGAAATGGAGTTCTAGCGAAATAGCTATGAGTTTAGTGGACTGGACCATTGGAATTGGCCAAAAATAGGGCTCAAAGTGGGCGAAATCGCCGATGCGTAAACATCTTCGAGACCGATAACTTCGCGAGAGCATAATTCCGTAAGTTTTCATTCCAATTTCATACTTTTGGTGTCGTTATGATCGGAAAAAGATTCTCTATCATTTCATAAGAAAATTTTTTTTTCCAAAAATTTTTTCGACCCTGAGAACGTGTTTCCGAGAAGGCCTGTCGACCCCCAAAGGGTTAAGGAATGCAAAATGGAACTCTGTGAACCATTAACTAACATTTTTAATTTATCTCTTCAAACAGGTGTAGTGTACGATATGTGGAAGATGGCCAACGTAATTTCTATTTTTAAAGCAGGGGACAAGTCTTTACCGTCAAATTACCGCCCACTAAGCCTAACCTCAATTGTTGGTAAATTACTAGTCAAAAAATAAGCTATGCTGATGACATCATGATCCATACAACAGGGCATAAAAAGATGAGTTCCGTTCTTAATGAAGTTCAAGCAATTTGTAATCGACTAGGCCTCATAATATCTTCCTCTAAAACAAAGATATTAACAAGCAAACGACATCCCCCACCCATCTATTTGCAGGGTGAAAACATTAGCTACGTTAAAACTTACAGATATCTTGGTGTAGATGTACCCTTTACCAAATCTACTATACCACAACTAAAATAAAAAATGCAAAGATAGACTAAATGCTTAAAGCTGTTGCTGGATACAACCCCAACTATGGTGCTAATGTGAGAATCGCGAGAATGATGTACATAGCCTATATTAGGTCCTTAATTGATTATGCTGCTCCCATGTTGATATTAGCTGAGAAGTTTCTCTCCGACCCTTGGAGTTAATGCAAAATGAAGCTCTCAGAATTATTCTTGGCTGTCCCAAATCTACAAAGGTTCTTAATATGAGGAAGGAGCTTGGTATTACTAGTATCAGTGATAGGATTATTGAGATTAACACTGTACTTGGTATTAGATTGTAAGAAATGAACCAGACACTGTCACAATGAATCTTACTAAATGTCTAGAAGTAAATACTCACAGATCTAAATGGATTGTAAAAATCAATTACATTAAGTTTTACAACCTGCATGAATTGTATCACTGTAGGCAACAAGAGCATTTCACCCTCCATGGAAGATGTGTTCATTTAATATCACATACCTGCAAGTCCCTCCCAAGAAGCTCATTGCTAGTAATCCCTTCCTTAAATCACTTGTTAAAGCAACTGCTCAAGAAGAAATTTATCGCCTAGCTGGTAGTAATAAGTTATCTCAAGTTATATACACTGATGGATCTAAACAGGAGTCTTCTGGCAGGGCTGCATCTGCTCTGGTTGCCACCTCCCTAGTTAAGAACAATAATAATTTTTTTGAACTAGGCATAAGAATTAACAACTGGGCGTCACCTGCAAACTGAATTGTTTGCAATCCTTATGCACTAAAGCTAACTTATGACACTGAGCTTGACTCTATCATTATTACTGATTCTATGTCATCATTGAAGGCTCTTGACTCCTATAATGACTCTAACAGCATGCTCATTGGAGAGCCAGGTATAGATACTCAAAAACCGGGACAAAGGAATTAAAGTACATTTGCTATGGATTCCGCACACATTGGATTACTCCTTCAGATAAAGTTGATATGTTAGCCAAGAAGAGCACCCATAAGGAGAATGTAGAATATAACTTTGGTATATCTGTGTCTAGCATTAGGAATAATATTAGGAGAGAAATAAATAATGAAAATGATAGCTATAGGAATGCAGTTAGAAGCCTGAGTAGATCTATAACCCACTATGATAACATGAATGTAGATAAGTATGTTTATGGAGCAACTTGCAATGTGAACAGACTGACTGATGTTGTAGTGGCCAGGCTTCGGCTTGGCTACAAGTACTTCTGGCAGTTTGGGAGATACACAGATGATGATCAAACTAAATGCAAATTATGTGATCAGGCATATGGTCACTGTCTTGAACACTATGTGCTGAATTGTCCACTTATTGAGGAATATAAGAGATAGACAGTATAATAACCTATGTGACATGTCAAGATATCTTATTAGTGAAGGTAAGATACCACTTATTCTAAGCAAATTTCCTAAATTTGCTTGTAACAGATAAGTGAACTGTAGATATAAATCCAAATTAATTTCCATGAACGTGCCTATCTGTGCTCATGATAATGCGAAAGATGGACATGTTTGTGGGCAACTTGCAATGTGAGCAGACTGACTGATGTTTTGGCCAGGCTTAGGCTACAGGTACTTCTGACAGTTTGGGAGACAGATGAGATCAAACTAAATGCAATTATGTGATCAGGCATATGGTCACGTCGTAACACTATGTGTTTTTTACTTAGAGGAATATAGAGATAGACAATATAAAACCTTTTTGACATGTCAAGTTTTTTATTCATGAAATAAGATACCTGTTAACAGATAATTGAAATGATTTAACCCAAATGTACAATTTTTCCCCCTTTGGGGCCTAGTCCCCCGGCCTTTTGTGTATCCATATGCTTTTGCGCTACCGTCCACAGGATGGATATGGGGTGCACAATAAACTAATTTTGGGGGAAAATCAAAACTAAATTATAGCTGATATCAAAGGCCATCTTGATACGAAATTTTTATTAATGATACTCAGCATGGATTCAAAAATTTCCTGTTAACTAATTTTTAACCTTTTTTGGGGTTTCGGGTTGTTGATCATGATAAAAAATTTTTTTTCATTTAGATTTTAGAAAAGGTTTTTTATAGGTACCACATCAGAGACTGTTGAAAGTGGCAGCTCATGGTTGGGGGGAAAGTGTTGTCATGGATCGAGTCATGGTCACAACAGGAAGCAGTGTTAAAATGGGGAAAAACCCAATGGGGATCTGTAACAAGTGGCGTTCCACAGGGACCAGTCTTAGGCCCGGTTTTTATTATATACAGTGAACCCCCGGGTTTGCAGCCCCTTTTGGCTCCTGGTTAGCGGCCGTATGGGACGCGTCCCGGGCTGGGGCCTCGCTTCAGTTTGGCTGTTCTCCGGGGGAAAGGGGAACTTCTGTCATTCATCCCTTTCGCTTGTTTTCCATTGTTTTTTCCAGTGCAATTGCGAAATAAGAACCATGGCTCCCAAGAAAGTTCCTAGTAAAGTTCCTGTGGCAAAAAAAGTAGAAACACAATGGAATTTAAAAAAGTGATCGAGAAAATGGGGTGGTATGCGGGTGCTGGAACTTGCCAGGATGTTTGGGAAAACCAAATCAACAATTACAACCATCCTGTCAAAGAAAGAACAAATCAAGGAGGCTGATGTTGCCAAAGGAGTAAATTTTCTTAAAAAAAAAGGTCACCAATAATGGAACAAATGGAAAAGTTAGTTATTGTGGTTAAAAAAAAAAATGGGGGGAGACAGTGTAGTGGAGTCTGTTTTTGGAGAAGGCAAGGCATTTGCAAAGATTTAAAAAAATTTGGAAAAGTGTGCTGGTAGTTAATTTAGGGCCAGCAAAGGCCCTAAATTTCCACAAAAAATGTTGTAAGGCATGGTGAGGGGGTTTGGGAAAACATTCTGTAAAAGTTTGTGCAGGAATTTCAGGACTCATAAAGGGAAAAAATCTGAAACCCCAACAAGTGTTTAACTGTGACAAAAACAGGCCTTTTTGGAAGAAAATCCCAACAGGACCTACATCACGCAGGAGGAAAAGACACTGCCAGGACACAAGCCTAAAACAGGCTAACTCTCATGTTTGTGTGTATCCTCTAAACTCCCAGTATTCAAGAAACACAATGCCAAAAAGAAAAGATTGGGGGGTTGTAAATCAAAAAAAAATGCGGGGGCCCCAAAGGTAATTTTCAAGATTGGGTTGATGATGTGTTTGGCCCAAGTGAAAAAAATACTTTCACAAAAACAATTTGGGATCAAGTGCCTCCTGGTACTGGACAATGCTCCTGAATCCCCGCTTGGAAGACCAAATGTCTAGGGACTTAAAATTTTAAAAAAAGTGAAGTTCTTGCCCCCAAAACACTACCCCCCCCCCCATGGACAAGCAGGTCATTTCTTTCAGAAACTGTACACCAAAGCAGTGTTTCAGAAGTGTTTTAAAAATGACCTCAGACACTGAACTGCCCTTAGGGTTCTAGAAGAATCACTTCAATGTCTACAACTGCATAGGCCTTATAAATGGTTTGGGGGGGGGAGTGACTACCAGGACTTTGAACTCTGCTTGGAGACCATTTTTGGGGATTGGGGTTTTTGACAAGGGGGTTTTTTGAAGGATTTGCCCGACGACCCGGCCTGTTGTGGAAGATATTGTGACATTGGGGAACAGCCGGGGTTTGGGGAGGTGAGTGGTGAGGATGGGGAAAGGGTTTGGGGGGAGGACCACAGGGTGCCCCAACCACTGAAGAGCTGCAACAACTGGAAGTGGATCTTAATCAGACCAAAGTTGGGGAATTGTAAAAAGGAGGAGGAGGAATAGGAAGAAAGGAGGTGCCTTCTGCAGAGTTTAAAAAATTTTTTTATGGGCTAAGGGCAGACATTTTTTGCACCATCCTGACCAAGCTGAAAAAGCCATATCTGCAACATGTTTAGTGAAAAAAACCTTTTCCACTTCAGGGAAATGTTGTGAGGGAAAACCATAGATAGGAGTGATGAAAGTGTGAAGGTATGTAGAGTGATGGTTGAAGGTAGTTTGCTTGTTGAGGTGTAGTGTCTAGCTCCCTATCCCCCCCTTTTCCCCCCGGGGAGGTGAAATGCCCGGGCCCCGGTTGAAATCCTCGACTGACCACGCCCGACCTCCTGTAAGTACTTCACGGCTGCTCGTATCTTCATTATTTTATGTTCAAGAGCTTCACTCTTTTTAATTTTTTGGGGGTTCCTCATGTTTAGCAACATTAACCTCTGTCCTGCCTTGGTTTTGGTAAAGATTAATTTCACCATTTCAAAAAGGCCTTTGCCTACTATTAAATTAAACTGAGTGGTGAGTAATTTTGTGGTTTCTTTCACATTCCCCCGTTTCCCACGGATCATTGGATTCAAGGTTGAGTGGGGGGCCGGGGGACTCACCAATTGAGAAACAGAGTCGTTACCACCAATTCTTGCTACACCAGTAGTTCCTAAGTCCACACTAGAAACCTCAGGCAACTGTACTTTACCAGGGGACAACTTTCACCTGAGTCCCTGACATTATTTGTGACATTGTGGATGTTGAAACTGATGGATTTGTGGGAAAAATCGACAACAACAACAAAAAACCCCCCAACACCAGGGGGTCTAACATGGATTCTTTTTTTTTTTGTTAACAAGGCAACACGTGTAAATATCTAGCTTTGGATCAGATATATATTTTTTTTGTTTTCATTTTCTTAAGATAATTATAATCATATTTTTTATTTATTATTTACTTTCATTCTATTAAAATAGTTTTATCTTTCTTGTTATTATTGTTTTTTTATTATACTTTTCCTAAAAGATTGGGAAAACCTTTACAAATGTTAAAGAGACGCCAGAAACAGAGCACTCTAGACAGTTATTTTCTACACAGGGTTCTAGTGACTCTCAAACGGTCCTAGTGGTATTAAAAAAAAAGGGAAAATAACCCCAGAGAAGGACTTGTTACCAAATCCTTTTGGGGTTCCCCCCTTCCCCAAAAATAACTCCCCCCTATCTTCCAGAAGCCAGGATTAGTCTTCAAAAAAGGGGTGAAAAAGGGCCCCCCAAAGCCCCCCGGAACGACAAATGTAAGATAATATTGTAAGTGCTTGTGGAAGTGTATTTTGGGGGTCTAAATAGATAACCAAGACATTATTTCTTAAGGAAGTAAATTCGTTGGGTTTTGGACTTGAGCAGGCTTCTGGAATGAATTTTGCGAGGGGGGTCCCCCGTACTGATTTTTAAATTTTAAATTTTTTTTTTTTGAATATTTTTGTCTGGAACGGATTAATTGTATTTACATTAATTCTTATGGGGAATATTAATTCAGTTAAAGGCCCCGCTCCCCGGGCGGATTACGGTGAACCAGGGGGCCCCTGTATATCAATGACCTTGGAGGGAATTACTAGTGATAGAGCAAATTCGCCGACGCACGAAGATAGGTAGGATAATTGAGTCAAACGTGATGTCAGGGCCCGGGGGAAAATTTAGACAAACTTGTTAATTTTAATCTCCCCAAAATGCCCTGCATCGGGGGGGTTTTGATGTACACCTCATGTAATCTCTAACCAAATGTAATTTTTGTATCATGTCCAAATAAACTATTATTATTATTATTATTATTATTATTATTAAATTGGGGTCAGAAAAGTGGCAGATGCAGTTCAATGTAGATGAATGAAATTTTATAAGTTAAATAATGTAGAATTAGCCATATAGTTTAAAAAATTGGGAGTTGGGGTGCAGCAACCTTAAAAAGAGAGCAATGATAATGCGTAATGGGAAAAATAGTTACTGGGATTTATATAAGGATTAATCAACAGAAGCCGGCGGTTATACTCACAACATCTTAGTAAGGCCTCCCTAGATTATGCGGTCAGTTCTGGTTCCTTTTACAGAATGGAATAAATTTTTTAGAAAATTTTAGCGTAGAATGAAAAGTTAATTCATAGCATTAGAAATCTTCCATATGAAGAAAGATTGAAGTCCCAAATTACATTCATTTAAGACGAAGAATGGGGGAGACATGATCAAGTGTATAAGTGGAAGATGGGTATTAACAAATGGATATAAATAAAGTCTTGGGGGTATTTTCCCAAGAGAACCTGCAGTAATGGATTCAAATTAGACAATTTTAAAATTTAAAAGGGGTATAGGAAATATTGGTTTGGAAAAGGATAGTTGTAGTGGAACAGTCTGCCTAATAGGGTTGTTGGGGGCTAAAACCTTGGGTAGTTTCAAATTTAGGTTGGATAAATTCAGGGGAGGGGGGGTTGGTTTGGTGCATTGCACATGGGTAAATTGAATTTTCAGAGCTTTTTGTTGGGTAGCATTGAAAAATTGGGGGTTAAAAACCTGTTAGTGGGATGGATTGTGAAGGACCTGCCTAGTATGGGCCCGGCCCGGTGTTCCCCCTTTATTATGTTCTTTTGTTATGCTCCCCTATTAGTCCCTTTCCCCGGTAAATAATTAGAAGTAAAACTTTAGGATTTTATATGTGGCGTTTCACCTCTGGGGGTTTATCAATACAGTTCAAGGATATAATGTGAAGAATGTAAACTAAATACACTGGAGGGCAAGATCTACAGATAAAGATGCCCAAAATTTAAAAAGTGTCTATTTGTTAGTGGGTTGGATTTGTGAAGGACCTCCCCATTAGGGGGCCCAGGCCTACTGCAGTGTTCCTCCTTTCTTATATTCTTATGTTCTCTTTACAAAAAAAATATTTGTATTTGTAGGGGTGTGGGTGGGTGTGACTTGGGCTCCTAGCATGGGCCCCAGAGGCCTGCTGCAGTGCTCCTTCTTTCTTATGTTAACACAATTTTCTAGTATACCTGAAGTTCAAATTCAAATTTTTTTTCCCCTTCAGTTACATTAAATTATATAATTAAAAAAGTGGCAAGTCCCCACTACAGTGCAATAAAAAGTGAAACAGGTTGCCTGACCAAATCAAGGACATAGCATAAACCGGATGGAGCTAAAAGTAGCTACCTAATGAATGAAGCTCAGAAAGAGAGCAAAGTGATTTCTTGTATAGCTAGTTAAATTGCATAAATGTCTATTTTTTTTTTTTTAAAATCGCATTTCATTTTCATGCATTTGATAAACTCAGTTTTATTTCATTTCATTGCAATTAATTTTCATTATTTTTTTTTTTTGGTTTATTAATTTCTTATATTTTTATTGTACAGTGGACCCCGATTGAGCATAATTCATTCCCCAAGGCTGCTCAAGTGCCATTCCAACAAATTTTCTCCCTTAAGGAATAATGTCAAGTAGGTTAGTCCATTTTAGACCCCAAAAATACACCTACAAAAGCACTTACAATATTACACTTACATAATTGTCAATTTCCGGGGGCCGAAAAACGGGGGCCCCCGTACTTTTTTTTACAGGGTTCGCAATTTTTTTTTTTTTTAATGTTGGGGTTCCCCCAAGCATGTGGGGTTTTGATAGGTTGAATGGAGCAATTTTTTGGGACATAAATCTGTTGGAGTGAAGGGGAACTTTTTTTAAGGGGGTTCGGGGGAAAAAATTAAAAGTTTATTGGGGCTTGAGTCCTGGAAATGGGAAGTACAATGCCTGCATTTAAAGGGGGTTGGGATAGTGACAGCTGGGGGGAAATTTTAGCGTCTTTTTAAAAAACCCCTTTTAAGATTTTGAGAGTGTGGTGAAAGTGTTGAATGATGATGAAAGTATTTTTTTTTGGGGATTTTTTTTTTTGGGTCCCCCCGGGGGGAGACGGCCGACTTTTAAAAAAAAAAATTTTGAATGATTTTCGGTATCTAATAGCTGATACTACAAAACCTTTTTTGGGGAAAAAAGTTACTGCCTGGCTTTTTTTTTTCTTTGGTAATTTACATTGTATTACAGTGGACCCCGGTGTTCGCCTTTTTTTTAACAGAATGCTGCTCAAGTGCCAATCCAAAAGAATTTATTCCCAAGTAATGTAAAGTAGACTAGTCCTTTTACCCCCCCAAAACTACACTTATAAAAGCATTTAAAAAAAAACTTACATAAAAGGGGTGTTTTAGCCGGAACCCCGGGGGGGCCATGTATTTTTAAAACAAGTGTAATCATCCAAAGTTTTTTCACTGCCTGAATAAACCTACTTATTCTGTGGTGAAAATTTTTTTACAAGGTACATGAAAATACAACCTAGGAAAAACCCAAAAAAACAAAGCGACTTATTTCCATGGGGGATGGACGAAGAACCCACTGTGGGGGCTTTTCCCCAATGAAATTCCCCATGTTGCATAAGTGTTAATCATAAACCCTGTCTGTTTTAAACCATTTATCACATGGTAAAATATATAATGCCTGAGTTCTGCCAAGGTCAAAACTAATACAGAAATACCGAAATAAGTCAACCCCTTTTGGAAAACCTTTTCTATATAGAGATCAAGGTTTAAATATTCTATTTTTCAGTAAGCATCAACAGCATTATTACTATTTTTATTTATATTAAACATTAAACTTTTAACAGTGCAGTGGAACCTCGGGTTTTGGCCCCCCGATTTGGCTGTTTGAGTTTTGGTCACTTTTTCACCTAAATTTTGTCTTGAGTTTCAAAAGTACCTTGAGTTTGGGTCCAGACCTGTCCGCCTTGCCTGCACCCACACAAAGCCCCCCACAATCGTTGTGAATCAGTGGGGCTTTATTTCTCCTCGAGTAACATTACCCTGCGCGTTCACCAAACATTTCACAATTCCTTTTTTTTTTGTGCTTGTTGATTGAGTGCAATTTAAAAAATTAACCATGTCCCAAAAAGAAATTCCTAGTGCCAGCTCTTTGGTAAAAAAGGGGAAAAAAAGATAGAATTGAAGGAAAAGAAAAATCAAAAGGGGGTGTGTGTGTGCTCGGCCCGGGGATGTATGGCAAAACAGATCAACCATCAGAGGAGGAGGAAGGGGGAGGGAAGGAGGTGCCTTCTTCAGAGATTAAGGGGTTTTCACAATGTGGAGTGGGGGGAAGCTTTTGCTGAGAAAATACCCAAACTGAAACAAGCCATTTTGCAACATGTTCAGTGACAAAACCATGTCCCATTTAGAAAAAAGCTAAAGAGATGCCGAAACAGCCCCTCTGGACAGTCTTTTTTTCAACATGGGTCCATTGACTCTCAAGCTGGCCCCAGTAGTAAAAAACAAAAAGGAAAAACCCCAGATGGGTTTTTATACCTGAAGTTTTTTGGGGGGGATTCCCCTTCCAAACAATAATAAGTCCTCCCCCTCTCTGTCTTCCATATGTCAAAAATTTTAAAAAGGTATGTAAATGTGATTTTAAATGTTTATTTAAATGTTTATTCATCTATTTCATTAGTCATTTAAGTAAAAAATGTATTTAAATTGTTTTATGTATAAAAAACTATAGTTATTCTTTTCTTGGGGGAAATATTGTTTGACTTTCAAAAAATTTGATTTTGGGGCGAGCCTCTGGAACGGATTATGGCCAAAATCGGGTTCCATTATTAACATTTTAGTTAAGGGGATCTAACCCCCCCTGGGGGTCATACATTTTTTTGGGAATGGGAGGAATTATATCTGACCAAAACAATACTGAACAAGTTGACAACATTTTCAGTTATATTTTAATTCAATGGTATATCAGTCAACAGTTTTTAAACTTAATTTTTTTGCAATTTAAATAAATTATCTGTCAGTAGGTGTATGCAGGAAAATCTACAAACTTTTTTTACTGTAGTGTCTACTTTTTTTGGGGCTTAATTTTATATAAAAAAAATTGGGGAAAATGCTTTGACCCAATGTTATCATATTTCAATAATGTTTCTTGCAACAGATAATGATAATTAAACATAAAAACCTCCAATTTTTTTTAAAAAATTTTGGGACTGGTGGCCTGGTGGCTAAAACTCTCGTTTTAAAGGGGGTCTGGGTTCGACCCAGCCGGGGAGAAACATTGGGTGTGCTTACCCTGTTGTCTATGTTCACCCATAGAAAAAAGGGTACCTGGGTGTTAGTTGACTGGCGGGGGGCCCTCCTGGGACACTGACCTAATTTGCCCAAATCTCAGCATAACATGGGGCTTTCATACAGTAGTATGTCATTGATGTCACTAGACCTGTATACCTTGTACATGTACTTGTAGTAAATAAAGATATTATTATTATTAATATATGTATACACTATGGGTTTTGCATTATTTTATCATATTGTAATGTTTTAAAAAAAAATTTTCCCCAAAATATATCATTTTACAGTTAATTTTTACTGAAAAATTTGGGGCACTTTTTTTCCTAGTTTAAAAAGTGACAAGTTAAGTGAAAATAAAAAGATATTGGTTTTTTGTGAAGAAAAATCTTTATTAGGATTATTAACCCAATGGGGCATATCTTATTTCCACTGGAATTTTTGTGGTCTACATTTCATGATATAATTCAGATTAGTAAGGGATGGAAGTTTAAAGTTTGTAGATGGGAGAAGGTGTGGTTATGGTTTTTTAGATGCGTTTACCCAGTATTGGGGCTACAGCGTGGGATAGAGCATCTAGCACCTCGTGTTGGGGAGAGAGCTGAGCTTCATCTGCAGGTTCTACTGTGGGCTCTGCTATCCTTTTCTGCTCAAAAGGGGAAAGCTGGGGGTGAGCCCATGTGCCCGCAGCTTTCCCCCCATGTAGTTGAGGTCGGGGGGAGGGGCGGTGTGCTGGCAACAGCTGGTGCAGAGAGGAGCGCTGTGGTTCCGGGGGCCCGAAAAGGGTGTAACACTATCAGCTTGCTGGCCCCTTCCTCTAACAAGTTGAAGTTTTCTGATCTCCTGCGTGTTTTGGCCTTTTCAGCTTCCTGGGGCATGGAAGTCCCTCTTGGGGGTCTTCCAATGTGCTAATAAACCTGAGCTCCATGGGTGACACACAGCAGGCCACACAGCAACCCAGGCGGCGGGGTGGCTCATTGTTCTTAAACCACAGACACCTTCATCCTTACACACCATTTGCCAAGCTCCCCTCTGCCTCACTTGGGCCGCCCACCCCCCCACTCCACAATCTCACCGCTATTTCCACTGACAAACTTTCTTAATATATAAGTCGCCATTTGCACCCAAATGAAAATGTTCCAACAATGCTGGCCAGCTTAATTATGACACACTCTTCTAAAAAAAAAGGAAGTGCCATTGCTACTGAAGCAGCTTTATCACCTTTTTTTAGCAACACCTCCATAGCACAAATTGTCCGAGTTTAAAAATGCTTAGTTTTCAACACTAAGTTGTTTGGCTGAACCAAAATAAATATTTGAAGAGTGGTGTTCGGGGGTTCCAACCTTTTTTTGATAGTGTCGGCGGCGGGGGGACAATTTCAGCCCCGCCTACCATCATAATATACAACAATAACACATAACGTACTATATACACCTTCACACATCTTCATTTTCTCTACTAAATTATTTTTTTTTGAGTTTTGGGGGGGTGTTGTTAGGAGGCCCACCCTCTACAACCTAACGAAAATTTGCGAAAAGTTTGACGGAAGGAAAGTTGTGTTGGCAAGCGTGAGTGTACATAATGTCATGGCGGGCCCCGCCCCGGCTGAGCTTTTACTCAAATTTAAAAAATTTTGGGTTGCCCACGCTGCCAGGTCATGGGACAAGCAACAAGTTAGGTCATGTAAGAGTGTACAGTAGACCCCAAGCCAGCAACACTACTAGTACTGCTCAGTATTGTCTCCATCTTGTTAAGTGAGTCAATTTAATGTTAGCTCTTCCTCAAAGAACATAAAAAAAGGGGGAACACTGCATCGGCCGTTGGCCCTACTACAGGTTCTACAAATATCCCTAAAGAGCTAAAAAATAAGCTTTGATAATTATATTTACTCATGTGCAAGTCCCCTAAACCAAACCCCCTCTCCTCATGAATTTATCAACCTAAATTTGAAACTCCCCAAGGGGCTTGTTAATAACCCTACAGACTGTTTCCCTCATCCCCCTTTTTAAACCAATACTTTCCTTTCCTTTCTAAATCTAAACTTTTCAAATTTTAAAACCATTACTGGGGGGTTTCTCTTGGGGGAAACCCCAAGATATCCTCTCTTTGATGTTAATAACTCAAGTCTACCTTTTTAAAATGGTATAAAATCCCGACAAGTTGAAGATTAAGACACATGTGCAAAGTTGGGTATCTTTATTGAAAAAAGTTTCGCCTAAAGTAGACTTCTTCAGTCAAAACGAGAACAGGTATAGTCAGCCCCGCTGATACCTCAATTTTTCCCCAAATTGATGGACTGATTACATCATCATTTCACTACTACCCCGCTGCCTCTGTATTTGACTAAAGAAGCCCCTGGAGGCAAAAATTTTATCAATAAAGATATCCCCTGTTACACATGTCATAATGTTTCCTTATTCCAGTATATTTTCTTTTATTGTAACTGATTTTCCCCAGTTTTGTTCTTGCTGTTTTTCGTTTAAGGTTTAAATAATAAATATTACAAGGACCCCAATGGAAAAAAGTCACCTTGACTTTTTTGGGTTATCTAGTAATTTGCATTATGTATGATAATTGTGCTTATGTGTACCTGTGCCTAAATAAACTTACAGTGATGATTCCCCACACATCCGCTCAACTGTTCTTACTATTTTCCAAATATTAGGCTTAAAATATACTTTTTTTTCATAATTTTTGGTTTTTTTTAGCACTACTTTGGAAAAATAAACACATAAGCAGTATAATGTGATCCTTTATTGCAACGTTCCCCAGCAGTGGGGTTTTGAGTCAGACAGATTTTTGGTGAGAAAAAAAGAATATATATAGGGTATAGTCAGGTGGAGAATGCTGGGTTGTGTTTATTTTTCCTTTTGTCGGTATTTTATACCCTTTATTTCCACTATTGGTCATAAAGCAGCCATACCTATGTCACGAAGCATGGATCCAGTTTAACCCAAGCTAAATTTTATTCACATTAACTTTTGAGAGTTAGTTCCCCGGGTAACCCAATAAAGCCACTCATCAATGGTTTTTTCTATTGGGATTTTTAATCCCCCTTTTACGAGGCCAGTCTCAGACCGAGCCCCGGGGGGGTTGACCCCCAAAATCCTCTCAGGTTTCCAGGATGTGACCCACATAGTTGGCTAACACCCGGTACCTCACTGCTAGGTGAATAAGTAAGTAAATTTTTTAGGTATAAAAATACATTTACATACATTATCATACATAGCAGCATATTTTAGAGAACCTAGGGGAACCCAAAAGTCAGACAGAGTGACTTATTTCCATTGGGCAGCAAGTGTAAAGAAAATGCTCACCATTTCCCATCCAGTGACCGAGCAACCAGTTGAGCTACAACACCTGTAATAAAACTTCTCTGTGCTGTGATGTCACATGAGCAAAAAAGGGACTTTTTTTCCATAACTATAGGGTAATGACAGCTCTGCTTCATAAAAACCCCATAAATGTAGTGCTTTTTTACTTGATCTGTTGTCTTTTTCATTATGCCGGAGTATAGTAATTTGGGACATTTGATAAGGAGACACTTCAAGGGGGGTTCCTTCATGCCAGTGAGGGCTTTTGATTCAAGATGTTGTATCTGTTCTCTCCTCCCTCAATAGAGGTTCCTTGCTGCTGAGGCTTTTGATAAAAAAAAGGGGGATCCTCCCCATCCTTGAATCACACCAAATTTTCCCCTATTTCAAGTACTGCATTAATGATACTCAACATGGATTCACGAGGGGCGTTCCTAACTAATTTTAACCTTCAGTAAAGCTTTTGAGGCTGTTGATCCAAAAAAAACGATATTGTTTATTTAGATTTTAGTAAGGCTTTTGATGAGTACCGCACCAGAGACTGTTAAAAAAGTGGCAGCTCATGGCTTGGGGGGGAAAGGTGCTGTCATGGATCGAGTCATGGCTCACCAATAGGAAGCAGGGGGGTTTCTTAAAGGGGAAAAAAAGTGGGGATCTGAAAAATGGCCCCACAGGATCAGTCTTAGGCCCATTGTTTAAATAGATATATCAATGACCTTGATGGGGGGAATTCTAGTATAGAGCAAATTGGGTGACACGAGGATAGGTAGAATAATTGATTCAAACGTAGATGTCAGGAACTTCAGGAGGATTTAGACAAACTAAACCTGGTCAGAAAGTGGAAAAGCAGTTCAATGTAGATAAATGCAAGGTTCTGAAGTCAGGAATGTTCAGAATGTCCATATTAACTTTTAAAAGACATTAATGTGCCTCAGAGGATTATTATTGTGTTATTATTATTATTAATATTTTTTTAAATAATAACACCTCTTAATGATTTTAATGTGTTCTGCATGTCAGCACAGGTGCAAGTTGTGGAGTTTAAAGCAGTTAAGTTCAGTGACAAAGTGTAGCATTAAGATGTAGCATTAAGCGATTAGCGATAAAAAAGGATGAAACGAAATAAACTCCTGACAGCATGGGCTCTGCCTGTTTTCGAAGGTATGTAAATGGTGTATCCCCATTTCATTTTAATTAGGTTTTTTTTTAGAAAGAAGTGATCAAAGGGGTTAGCATTACAAACCCCTTTTTTCTGTTATACTAACACGTCTAAGGGGGAAAAAAATGGTTTCAAAATAGAAACCATTTGTAAAAACGATTTTTGGGATAAATAAAATATCAGATTTTCAATATTTATTATATTATTATTAATATAAAAACATATAATCTGAAAAAAAAAAATCTTATAATTTGTGTAAAAACATATTTTCTATATACAAAAAATCATAGTACAAAAAAAACCCCAAAGTAAAATCATACTTAGTGCAGTGTCAAGTCGTGCCGTCATCGGTCACACAGGACACTCCACACCTTGTCATGATCCCCTTCCCCCGTCCCCCAAACACCCTTATCTCTGTCTTATGGCCCCCTACGGGGTTCCATGACACCCGTTTTTGTACCATATAAGACACCTTCCTGTGTCCCGACACCATCTCTGTGCCCGGCACGCCCCCGTATCATGAACTCAATCTCTAATAAAGCCTTTGCCCCCGTTATGACACACCCCAAATACACATGAACCTGTGTCGTGCCCCGTCCAAATTTGACAAAATAAATACCTTGACATTAAAACCAGTGTCACACCAGACACACAACCAGTGTCACACCAGACACACAACCAGTGTCACACAAGACACCATAACATATCTGTCCCCAAAACACCATAACATATCAGTGTCAAAAAAAACACCTCAGGTACATAATTTCGGTACAATAGTCGAGGTACGATGAAAGCCAGTAGGTAATTCTGGTGACCAGTTTCCGCCTCCTCATTACAGTGTCCTCATATCAAGCAGGAAGAGAACACCTTACCTTGGCCTTGAAAAAACAAGTACAAAGCTGCTTTAGTAACACGATCTAGAGAGGATAGAGCTTCCAGTTCTTTTGCACGGGGGCATTAGGCCTGTCACCAGCAACACTGCAAAGTCTGCAACCTCAAGCAGGTCTGTCTGGGAACTCCGTAGTGTATCAGGGAGCTGGTGAACTCTCCAGTGTTGAAGGGGGGTCTCGTTGACACTGTCGGTCTAGCCGGCTCGCAGTCAAACATCATTTTTATGACTACGGGGCCCGCAGGTAAACTACCTAACTCCCATTGTTAGGTAGGGGGCCGAAAAATGGGAAAAATTTTAAGCTGGAGCAAGAATGTCCGATCCGCCCCCCGCCACCACATATGTAATGACATACATTTTTTATTCATTCTAGAGTGATTGGGGTTTTTTTTATTTATTTTTTATTATGGTATTAGATGAATTGCGATAAAAAAAAGCCATAGAGTTGATAATAGCGTCATATTGAAGTACAGTGGTACCTCGAGTTCATATTTTCGTTCGGAAAAACTGTTCAAGTGCAATTACCAAACGAATTTATCCCCATAAGGAATAATGTAAAATAGACTAGTCCTTTTACCCCCCCAAAAATATACCTACAAAAGCTTTAAAAAAAAAAACTTACATAAAGGGCGTTTTGGGGACCATCGAAACCGGGGCCACTGTACATACTATTTTGTCATGCCTCCTGACAGCAGGAACGGATTAATTGGTTTACATTATGTACAGGGGCCCCAGGGAGCACCCCGAAAATGTAAGTAAAAAAAAAAAATACCAAAATAAAACAATAAAATAAAATCATTACTTGTGATGCTGATATTCAGTAGTAAGGTTCGCTTACGCCATTTTGACTTACGACCGGTTAGTGGAACCCAGCGGGGCCGTAAGTCGGATGGTACCTGATTGTAAGTGCTTTTGTAAGTGTTTTTTGGGGGGGTCTAAAAGGGGACAACCTACTTGACTTTTTTTGGGGAATAAAGGGGGTAATGGCACTTGAGCAGGCTTGGGGAATGAATTTTGCTCGTTACCGGGGGGTCCACTGTATTTCTTAGGGAAGTACAGGGCCCCTCGTTTCTTGAAATTCCTTCCCCAGAATGCTGTTCGAGTGCTGTTCCGAACAAGTTTTTCCCCCAAGGGGGACGAATATAAATTAGATTAGCTTTTCAGCCCCCAAAAAAATACACTTAAAAAACACAAAAAATACACTTACAAATTGTTCGAGTTGGGAGCTGTCGAAACCAAGAGTCCACTGTATTGCTCTTGACTTTGGCCTTTTGGTTTAGGCTAAGCTTCGGAACGGATTACAGCCAAACGGGGTTTCACTCACAGTGGAACCTTTTACAGTCCCCACCATGCGATTTTTCAGGATACGAGCAGTCGCTCATCGATTTTGCTTCAGATACAAAAAAAATTTCAGGGTGCGAGCGGGCCTCAAGGGAAGTTCTTTGGCGCTGGTGAGGGTTTGCTCTTGATCTAGGAAATTGGATCTGTGCTCCTTTCCCCCAAATTAATACTAATAATAATAATAATAAAATTTTTTATTATTTTTATAATGATTTTAAAAAAAATTTTTTTAGTTTGGGGGGGGATCTTATTAAAGGGGAATGTATGATGGAAAACTGTTTTAAAACCCAAAAAAAGAAAGAATTGGGGCTATAAATAATATCTCTTCCCCCTTTCTCCCCTTTCTCCTCTGGGTTTTCTTTTCTTTCTTTTCTTTTCCTAGTATTTTATTTGCCTTTTCCCCCCTGTGTTTTTTGTCCTAACCCATGGGGCCCCAACTTCATTGCAGTGCTCCTTTCCTAGAATAGACTGACTCCACTACTACTACCCCTTTAATACCTCCATTATTACCCCACTTTCTTGTCCCCCTTCCCCCGTCTGCCTGCCTATAAATACCCCTTCCACCTGTCCTGTGTGTTAGGGGATTTTAAATGGTCCAAGTTGGACCGAAATGTAGTCGTAAACTCCTCTTTTTTATATGTGCGGGTTGTGTGTGTATGTAAGTATAATAAAGGGGCGCTTGTAATGTATTTTGGGGTCTAAAAGGGGACAACCTACTTGTTGACATTTTTTTAACCCTTTTCGGGGTCGGTGCCGTACTAGACGTTTTCGAAGGGGTTGGTGCCGTACTAACGCCCAAATTCTGGGCCTCAATTTAAGAAAAAAACGTCTGGTAGGCATACATATGAAAGAATGGGTCTGTGTGGTCAGTGTGCGCAGTAAAAAAAACCCCTGCAGCACACAAAAATAAAAAAAAACTGCCCTTTTTTTCGATTAAAACAGCGACTTTGCTTTTTATTTTTATGGTATTTATTGATGTATTCTCGTTTTCTTGGTCTCATTTGATAGAATGGAAGATATATTACAGAAATAGAGATGATTGTGATTTATGACAATGACAAGTACCTTGAAATTGAGCTCAAAAGGAAAAAGTTCGATTTTGGATGTTCAAAGTAAACAAATCACACCATGCCAAACACATCAACTGGCGAGTCTTATATTCATGCACAAGTGTTGATATTTTTATACCATTTTTTTAGTGATGCAGTTTTTTACATAACAGTAAATCTTCTATTTTTTTTGAGAATAAAAATTAAAAAGGAAAAAAAAGTAATGGAACAGGGGCCTGGAGACGTGGCTAATGAACAGAGAACATGATATTTTAGTGCCAGGAATGTCTGCCTTGTTTACTCTGGACCCTATTTTGAAATTGGCGATTGTTTGAAATTTGTGTGAAATTGGAAAATTGCCATTTTCTGCCCCCTATTTTGGGTAGATGAAAGGAAAAAGGCGGTTTTTTGACTCAATCGAAAAAGAAAGGGGGTTCTGGAAATTGCTATTTTTAGGAGACTGCATTAATTTGCAAAATGGGGGTCGAAGGGGGAAATCGCCGATGCGTCATTTCAAGATCCCCCCCAATTTGGGAAAGCAAATTCCCCTTATTTTCGACAAATTTCATAATTTTGGGGGCGTTATGATGGAAAAAAAATTCTCTATCATTTCATAAAAAAAAATTATTATTTTTTTCCAAAATTTTCCCCCCGGGGAAAACTTTTTGAAGGCCTTCGACCCACAAAGGGTTAAGGAGAATTGTTCGGTAATGGCACTTGAGCAGGCTTCGGGGAAAGAATTTTGTGTTCTGGGGGTTACTGTAGTATCGATATTACACTAGGGGGGAGGGCGGGTACCTACACCTGACTTCTTACAGATAAATCTGTCACATCTCATCCTACATTAAGACTGCAAATATTTTTTAATTTTTAAAAATATTAATAATAATAATTTTTATTTCATTGCAAGTTTACAAGTTTTGTAATTACAATATAGAATTGAAGTGCAAAAAAAGCCACTATCATGCCATGGATTTTTGGGGGACAATCAAGACTTATAGACTTTAAAAATAGAGAAAAAATTTTGTTATAGTTAAACATAGCTTATTTTATAGCAGATAATAAGTTTACTCAAATTACAGTCTGAGGATTTTACATTTTGACAAAGTGTTTTGTAAGATGGTTTTATCAATAAAAAATATTGCAATTATATTAGGGAAAAACACTGAGCATTTTAAAGTAGTTTATAGTATGAGTACAGTGGTACCTCTTTTTAGACGCTCCCAACTCGAACAATTATGTATTTTTGTAGGTGCTTTTGTAAGTTTTTTTTTTGGGGTTTGAAATGGATTAACCTAATTTTCATTATTTCTTAGGGAAAAAAAATTTTCTATCGGCATTAGCCGAGGGGCTTTTTCAAAAGTAAGTACCACTGTACAGTGGTCCCCGTTTTACGATTTTTTTCATTCAGAATGCTGTTCAAGTGCCATTACTAAACAAATTTTCTCCATAAAAATGAAAAAAATAGACTAGTCCTTTTAGACCCCCAAATTTTTAAAAAAACTTTAAAAAAAAATAAACTTACAAAAAGGGTGTGTTTGGGGACCATCGTAAGGGGGGCCCACTTTATTTAAGTGAGTAGGTGGTTTTGAAGATTTTTAAATTGATGTTCAGGCCAGGTTGTTTTAATAATTTCTGGTAATAATTTTCCAGATTTTGGGCCCCTTTTGGGGGTATTTTTTACACGGGGTGATGGGGACGGGGTATATAAAAAGTGATCTGTGTTTGATGGTCGGGGGTCCTTTAAAAGTTGTTGAGAATTTTGGTGGGGGGGTTTATATTTTGTGAGTTCTATGGTGGTCCCCGGGTTGTGGTCCCCAAAATCCCCCTTTATGTAAGTTTATTTTTCTTTTTTAATATATTTTGGGGGGTAAAAGGTATTATTTACATTATTCCGGGGGTAAATTTTTTTGGGAATGGCACTTAAACCCTTCTCGAAAAAAAATATCTAACTCGAGGTACCACTGTTTGTAGGCACAAAAATAAGTGGAATGAATGTTCTTTACGGGGTAGTTTTAGACTTTTTGGTGGAGTATGTAATGTTGATAGGGGGGGAATTTTTATCATTCTGACCGTTTTTCGGGGTGGGGGTTAGTTTTGGTTAAATAATGAATGTACTGTGTATGTATTTTACTTTTTATTGTTTTTTAATGTCTAGTTCCCTGTTAGTTTAAAATATGTTAGTGTAAACTTGTTATCTGGCATTTTTATGCATTTAAAAGTAAAAAAAGGTGTTCTGTTTTCTGGCAGTGTCCACTTTCCGGCAGTAGCCTGGAACTTAACCTGCCGATGAGTGGGGCCCTCTGTACTATACAGCCTCTTCTCACTTAGCGATGTTTTCCGACAACTCAGACTTACGCGGGCTCTCTGACCAGCATACGACCTAAAAAATTTTAAAAGTGCTGATTTCCCCATTCTGTTTATTACATTATATAAGTACACTCAAAAACTTTAAAAAATTTTATAAAAATGTTATAAATGATGCAAAGGTGACATTAAAACAATATCAAAGATGGTTGACAAAACCCCACAATTATAGTACAGTGGTCCCGGTTTTGCAAAATTTTTTCCAGAATGCTGCTCAAGTCCAAGCAATTTTTCCCCTAAGAAATAATGCACGAGGTTATCTTTTCCCCCCAAAAATCCTTGCAACAGCTTTTAAAAAAATACACTTCATAAATGTTGAGTTTGGAGATGAAAAAAACCGAGGCCATGTATGCTCCTCATTTAGCGTAAATTTTTTACCGTGGGGTTGGGAAGGGGAATATTTAAAAAGAGGGGGTATTTTTTATGTTGCCATATTAAAGCATTATAGAAAGATTTTTTTTATAATTTTTTTTTTTTTAGACAATACGATTATGAAAACTTCCTTTTTTTCCTTCCCCACAAACTGCTGAACCACTGCTTTGGCTATACGGGCATTCAATGTAGAATTATCTCAGGGGGTTTTTTTTTATTTGGCAAAAAAAAAAGTTATTACTAATAAAAGTAATTTTTAAAGACTGGGGGGTAATAAGAATAAAAGAATTTTTCATGATACGTTTGCAGAGGAATATAATAGTTGGGTATACATGCCAAAAGCCCCTTTGTATCAGAGCATTTCCCCAAATTAAAAATTAACAAAAAAAGGAAGGAATAATAGTTCATATGGTCATTAGATAAGTTACAATGAGTACAAGAGAATTAAATATGTATTCTATTAGGTAATGCTACATAGCTTTGATAAGTCTAGTAGAGAATAATTACACTATTGAATTAGTTTAAAATTAGTTTTACAATAGAACAATTCACAACATGATGTATTACAATTTATACACCTAATTTAGACACTTTTTAAGTTGTGGGTAAGGGGTAGAGCAATCCTCAGCACAATAGAGTAGCTTTTGAGTAACTGGTAGGTTTAAAACGGTTTTCTGGTTAATTTTAGGTGATGAGGTATTTTTAGTAGGGCCTTAAACTGATTTGCAGCGGGTCCAGTGTGTTCTGAGTGAACTGAGTTCATGACGTAGAACATGGCTTGGACCCGGGGTTTAAACCTTAGAACTACAGTGGACCCTAAAGGGAGGGGAAAAAAGACACCAGCAACCACCATCATGTAAAAAAATTACAGATTCTTTACATTCACTTGGCAGGACGGTAGTACCTTCCTGGGGGGTGCCAACACCAATCTCCAAAAAGCTGATGTGTAAAAAAAATCCCTTGCATAAATTAAGATCTTGATTTGGGAAAGTTATAATTGAAATGCTGTTCAATTATGAACCTTCAGTTACTGTTTTTTTTTTTTTTTTTTTTTTTTTTCAGTGGACCCCGGTTTTTATGATTTTTTTTTCTAGAATGCTTTCAAGTGCCATTCAAACAAATTTATTCCCATAAGGAATAATGTAAATAAACAGTCCTCTTAGACCCCAAAAAAAAACTTACAAAAGCATTTAAAAAAAAAACTTACATAAAAAGGGATTTACAGGGGAACACCGAGGGGGCCCCTGTTTTAATGACAGAAATGAGTCCCATTTATATATTTTGACAAGTACTCATACTGTTGAAAATAATGTAATCCTAAAATAATAAATATTGTAATTCTAGGTATCTGACTTGACATCTGCATTGATGGCTAAAATGCGGCTCCAGTTTTGGAAGACCTTGTCCCAAATTTAAAAAAGCACAGCACCCAGGCAACCGGGGATGGAACTAGGGGAAGTTTGTAATAGAAACTATTGTTTTTCTCTGCTTACTAGTGATGTAGCTAGAAAATATTTTCATATTCATAAGGTTTTATTTTTATTTGCAATAACCAAACTAAATATTAGTCTAATTATCATGGATAGTCTGCTTAACACTTTGGGGTTTTTCCCACGTTTCGCACTTGTTATTGCGTAATTGCCAAATTCTAGCGCCCTCAAAAAAACAGAAACAGGCTGTTAGGCCTAGATGTGATAGAATGGGTCTGTGTGGTCATTGGCAGAAAAAAAAATTCCTGCACCACACGTGAAAAATGAAAAAAATAACTCACCACGTTTTTGGTTTAAAACAGCGCTTTGGTCTATTTTTGGGGTTTTTGCTTGTATTCTCGTTTTCTTATCTCTTTTTATAGAATAGATGATATATTACAGAAATAGAGATAATTTTGACGGGGTTTAAAATGACAAGTTTTTGGGGCCCCAAAGTACAAAATGTTTGATTTTCGCCGATGTTCAAAGTAAACAAATCACCCGGGGCCAATACACATCAACAGAGTCTTATATTCTTGCACAAGGCGCTGATTTTTTATACCATTTTTGATGCAGTTTATCATAACAGTAAATCTTCTTTTTTTTTTGAAAAAATTTTAAAAGGGAAAAAATAATGTAAGAGGGCCTGGAGACGTGACTAATGAACAGAAAAGATGTTATTTTAGTGCCGGAATGTCTGCCTTGTTTATTAGGGGCCCTATTTTGAAATTGGCATTTTTTAAATTTTTAAAAAATTGGCCAAAAATTCCATTTTTGACCACTTTTTTTGGGAGTTAAAAATTGGGGAAAAAGGGGTTTCTTGTTTCCCAACGATAGAAGAAATTGAGTTCTAGGGAAAAGTTAAAATTTTTAGAACTGAAACATTTTAATTTGGCGAAAATAGGGCAAAAATGGGGGAAATCGCCGATGCATAAATGTCGGATCCTAACCCGCGCTAATTCCGTTAGTTTTGATCATTTTCATAATTTTTTGGCGTTATGATGGGGAAAAAATTCTCTATTATTTCTAAGAAAAAAATATTTTTTTTTTTTTTTTTTTTTTTTTAAATTGTGGACCCTGAGAAGAGTTTCAATGAGACCCTTCCCCCGGGTTAAACATGTCATTCCTTCAAGGTGACCTTCATGGGGGGGGGGGGTTGGGTTTTTTTTGAGTTTACCAGAAGTCATTTTGGGGGGCAGTGCATTTTTTTTCAGATTTGAAATATATGCCTTATATGCGTGATGGTGTATTGCCTTAGTAGCACTTATATCCTGAGTAGGCTATAATGGATTGAAATATCTCAGTTGGATCGCTTTGTTTTGATATTCATACAAAACAGTGGACCCCCAGTTTAAAAACTTCTCCTGAAAACTGCTCAAGTGCCATTACCAACGAAACTCCCTTTTAAAGGGAAAAAATTTCACGAGGTTATCTTTCAGACCCCCAAAATACACTTTTCCCAAACCAAAAAAATTTACTTACATAATTTTCCCATTTCGGTATTGTTCCGAGGGCCCCCGTACAGTGGACCCCCGGGAAAAAATTTTTTGCCAGAAGGCTGTTCAAGTGCTGTTAACGAATTTATTCCCATAAGGAAAATGTAAATTAGATTAGTCCGTTTCAGACCCCCAAAAAATACAAAAAACTTACAATAATAAACTTACATAATAGGTGAGTTGGGACGTTTTCCGGGGGCCCCTGTATAATGTTACACGTACAGTGGACCCCCCCCTTCCCTGCTCCCCCACTAACAATTATTAAAATGTATTTTTTAATGCTTCTTAGTGTTTTTGGGGGGAAAAGGCTAATCTTTTAATTTTCCTTTTTAATAAATTGTTCGGGCCCCCTTTAACACACTGGAAAAATGGGGTTTAACCGGGGGCCACTTTTTGAATGTGATGTTCATGCACAGCTATTGAATGAGTGATGGTGAATATTTCTTTTATTGGATCACCCTAGTGACTCTCCTTGGTGAGAAACAGCTGATGTTGTCAAAAAAAAGTGGCCCCATTTGTGATTAATCCATTCCAGAGGGGCCAAAACCAAAATTCCCCCAAAACCGAAACCATTTTCCCCATAAGAAATATGAAACCAATTAATCCATTCCCGACACCCAAAACTATTAACAAAAAAAATGTTTTAAAGGGTTTAAAAATAGATTTACATAAAAAAAGAATGACAAATCAATATAAAGCAAAATAACATCACACTTACCTTTATTGAAGACTCTTGATGTATGGAAGACAGAAGGAGGGAAGGGGGGTTCGTGTGGGTTTTTGATGATGGTTTTGGGAATAAACAAAACGTAGCTTGGTTGGAAAAAATAAAGTGAACTCGGTTTTTTATTAACAACAATTATGTAAATGTATTTTGAAGAGCTTTTGTAAGTGTATTTTGGGGTTCTGAAATATAATCTAATTTACATTTGTCCATGGGAACAAATTGCGGAATGGGACTCAAACAGCATTCTGGAATAATTTTCTACGAAAACCGAGGGTCCATTGTTTTAAAAAAGGGATAACATCAGAGCCGCCTTCGCCACCTACTTTATCTTTCTTGAACTGACTCTAGTGGGGGGGACGTCATGACATTCTTATGGTTTGGGAAAACACAAACGTAGCTTGGTTTGGGCTTTCTTTTGGGAAAAAGGGGGGAACACTCAGAGCTGCCTTCGCCTGACCTTCTACTCTGCTATCCTGTCTTGAACTGCCAGTGGCGGGGACGCCCAGGTTCGGGTGACCTATGACATAGCTGGTCAGCAGAAAGACTACTGACATTATCATAAATTTTTGACTCACTAACTTAACTACTCTGACAGGAAAGTTATTTTTTTTTTTAAGGGGGGAACCCCCTTCCCCCAAAAGTTTTTAGGTACTGAGTCCTTACCGGGGTTACTTTCCTTCTTTTTTTTTAATCATAGGACCAGCTTGAGAGTCACTGGACCCCTGTCGCAAAAAAAATTGTTCCAGAGATCTCTGTTTCTGGCATCTCTTTAAGTTTGCCTAAAATGGGACAAGGCATTGTAAGAACATGCCAGCCCCCTCAACAGTTTTTGGGGTGATTTTCCCCCCTTTTTTCCCTCACTCCAATTTACACAAATGCCCTTTAAATTTTTTGAAAAGGCACCTTTTCCCCCTCTCTTTCCTCCCCTTTAAGGAATTTTTCCTGAGCTGTGGTCTGTTGCTGTTGCAGATAAGGTCTTGCAGCTCTTCAATGGTTAGCTCTTCTTGTGGTCCTCCACCAACTCTTCCACATCCGGCCACTCACATTCAACCCCATGGAATTCCCCAATGCCACAATACATTCCACAACAGGCGAAAGTCGACAGGGTCACCCCCAAAAACCCTTAAAATCCTTCTCTTTGACACATTCTGGTCACAATATTCTCCAAGCAGAGTTCATCGTCCGGGGAATAACACCCTCCCCAACCTTATCTATAAGGGTTATAATTGAAGATATTGGTATCCCCCCAAAATTTGGGTCAATTGTGCAGGCCCCTCAAAGCCCCTTTTTAAACATTGCTTTGGTGTAGAGTTTTGAAGTTTGAAATGACCTGCTGATCCATTGGCTGGATGAGAGGAGTGGTATTGGGGACGCCCCCGGTAAACTAAACTCCTCCAACAATTGGTCTTCCAAGTCTGGAGGATGAGCAGGAGCATCGTCCATTAACAGGAGGCACTTAAGTGGCAATTGATTATCCAGGAGGTATTTCTTCACACTGGGGCCAACGCTTCATTGAACAAATCAAGGAAAATTTCCCCCATGACCCATGCCTTAGTTTAGCCTTCCACATCACACACAATTTACTCTTACGTCACTGTTTTTTTAAACATGCGGGATTTTAAAAAGTGATACACCAGTAAAATCTTCACTTTTAAATCCCCCTAGCATTACCACAGAAAAAAGAGTTAGCCTGTCTTTTTGGCTTGTGCCCCGGGGTCCCTTTTTTCCCCTGCTGATGTAGGTCCTCTTTATTTTTTTTTCCAAAAAAAGGGCCCGTTTCATCCAAAAAACACTTGTTGGGGTTTAATTTTCATTGTCTACAAACCCTTTTAAAATTATCCAAAAAATTTTTAGCAGCACGTTTTTTTTAAGTGGCTGCCTCACCATCCCAACACTTTATGCCACTACGTTTCCTAAATTTGTCAAACCAGCCTTTGCTGCCAAAATCACTCACATCAGCACTGGTTCCAGGCATTGTCTTGACAAGATCTGCGTGATACTGCCTTGCCTTTTCACAAATTATCGCCAAAACTATCACCCGCATCTGTTTTTCGTTGATCCACACCGCCAACAACTTCTCAACCTCATCCACTGTTTTTATCTATTTTTTGGAAACATGTTAACACCTTTTTTAACATCATTTTTATTTCTTTTTTTCTTTGCCAGGATAGAGGTGATATAGATTTGTTTTTTTGTACATCCCAAAATCCCCCAAATTTCCATATTTTTTTAAATATCTCCTTTTGTTTGATGGTGTTCCTCACTTTCTTTACCACAGGGTGCCTCTAGAAATTTTTTGGACCCATGGTGACTTATTTCACAGTGACAATCTTAATCACGAAGAAACACAATAAATTTATTGTGAAATGTTTTTAAAGGGGGCTGGGTAATGTTCACTCAAATGTAAACAAACTAGATCTCATGATGCCTGGGGGTGAGGGCGCAACGCGGGGGAGGCAGACAGGCCTGGACACGTGCCGATAATCGGGGAAGGGGCCATAACCGGGAAAAATTGGGCCAAAAAAGATCGATAATCGAGCCGGCCAATAATCAGACCGACCATTTCGGGGTCCACTGTATAGTGTTACTTTTTTGTTCTTCATTCTTTCCATACCTAACAGCTGAAACTTATCACCATTGACGTCATGTTGTTCTCCCCCGCCCATGAAAAAACCGTTATGTCTTCCTGTAATTTTTCAGTGCCCCTACCGTGTGACCTGCTTATTTTAGTGTCATCTGCAAATGATGAAAAAAAAATGTGCCAGGTGTTTTTATCTAAGTCTGCTATGAGGTGAGAAACAGCAGAGGTGCCATGACAGTGCCTTTTGGGGACTGAGCTTTTTTCCTCGCTGATGCTGGGGCTTGCCCTGTTCACTACTACTTTTTTTTTTGTGTGTGTTAGGGGAATCAAAAATCCATCTACCTTCCCCTAATGCCCATGGCCCTCATTTTTTTGTATCCCCATGATCACATTTGTAAAAGCCTTTAAAATCTGTGTAAATCACATCTGGTTTTTTTCGTTTTCCAATGCCTGTAATTTGTCATAATGGTTCACAGCTGGCGGGGTGTTTCCCGCTCTAAAGCTATGCTGGTTGGGGATGTTGGTTGTGCTGGCCCCTGAACTTTGTAATCTGCCATCTCATCACTTTTTCAAATTTTTTTATGATGGGGGAAGTTAGGGCTACTGGTCTGAATTTTTTTGCTAGTGCTCTACTACCTCCCTTATGCAAAGGGCTGTCTTCACTCATTAACCTTTCAGGGCCAAGGCCCTCTCCCCAACTCGTTCTCGGATCCCAAATTTTTCGGAAAAAAAAAAAATTTTTTTTTTTATGAAATGATAGAGAATCTTTCCGATCACAACAATACCAAAATTTGAAATTTGATCAAAATAACAGGAATTTGCTTTGGGTTAGCAGTCGATGAATTTACAATTTGGGAAATTTTCCCCCCTTTTTAGTCCTATTTTGAAATTCAATTTTTTAGTCAAAAAATTTATATATTTCCAGAGTTCATTTGTTCTATTTTTTAGTAAAGAAAAGCCAAAAATTTTAAACCCCAAAAGGGGGTTTGGAAATTTTTAAAATTTGGCCAATTTACACAAATTTCAAAAAAAATGCCAATTTCAAAATAGGGCCCCGAATAAATGAACAGACATTCCTGGACTCAAATAACATTTATCTGTTCATTAGTCACGTCTCCAGGCCCCACATTACTTTTGGGGTTTTCCCTTTTTTTGAATTTTTATTCTCACAAAAAAAAAGATTTACTGTTATGTATACAACTGCATCATTAAAAAAAGGTTTTAAAATAATATCAGCGCACTTGTAAAAGAATTTTGGGGACTACCCAGTTGATGTGTATTGGACACATGGCGTGTTTTTTTTTACTTTGAACAGGGGGAAAAAAATCGAATTTTTTTCGCTATTTTGCGCTCATTTTAAAAAGGTTTTGTCATCATGAAACCAGTAAAATTTAAAATTCTATTTCTGTAATATCCCCTTACATTCTATCAAATGAGACAAAAAAAATGAGAATACAAGCATAAATACCATACAAAAATAGACCCCCAAATTCGTTTTTTTTAAACCAAAAACACGATTTTTTTTTTTCCTCATTATGCACTGTGTGGTGCGGGTTTTTTTTTTTTTTATAGGGGACACACTGACCCACACCCCCATTCTTAAATCTAGGCCTACCAGCCTGTTTCTGTTTTTATTTGAGGGCGGGGGGTTTGGGGGGCTAGTGGGCCAAAAAACCCGGTGCGAAAAAGGAAATTATATGGGCCCAAACCCAAAAGGGTTTTAACCCCCATTTGACCTAGATCTGCTCTTTTTCCAAAGAATGCTGAGTGCTCGTGATAAGGGGTTTGCACTTCTTTATAAATAAAGCTTTCCCCTGAATCTGGTCCAGGTGCTGAGTGGTGGGCATTTGTCCATTTTTTTTTTGAAATCTATGGGATTTGTTCTAATGTCAGTTAGTTGGTCTCGCAGCCTTCTGCTGGGGGGAAAAAAAAATTTTTGCATTTTCTACCTTGCTGTCATTTAGTGAGTTGCTGAACACCCCCCTCATAAATGTTTTTTTTGGTTTCACTATTTCCTGTTCATCCAGGATACAAATCTCCTCTCAATAATGGTCCAATTTACAGGTAGTTCTTAGCTTGGTTTTTTCATGGGGAAAAGAAATTTTTGGGTTTTTTCAATACCCCGTATGGCCCCTTTTTTTCCTTTTTACTTCCTCTGTTGGGGGTAACATCTTAATTTTTTTCTCTAATTCAGTGATCTCTCGGTTGTTTTCCCCCTCTGTTGCAACATTTTTGTTTTTTAAAAATTTAGTAACCCGTTTTCTTCTTCTGTACCATCTCCAGCCTCTCTATATCGGGGTCTTCTTCTGGGTTTCCTAAAAGGGACATGCTTCATACATACCTTGTATATTCCCCGTATTCAGCTTCTCTAGGCACTGGAAAAGGTTTAGGGCGCCATGTCTGATTCCCAGAATATGTCTGATAGTTTTTGACAGGTCGTTAAAAAGGGCCTTTTTTTGGGGTTGTAGTCAACGGTGTTGAGTAGAGGGCTCCACCCCCCTTTTTTTGGCGGTGGTGACGATAATTTTGGGGGCCCTTAGTGAGGCCCCAAGGGAGGGTATACCATCTAGGAAGATTAGTAGAAGACTAAAAAAAGCTGCAGTGAGAATGCCCTGTATCTGTCACTGTGTTTTGGGGTTTTGGTGACTAAGTCCAAAATTTGGGGGTTTTTTGCATGGTTAGTTTTGGAAATTTGAGATCCCCGATCAGCGCTTGTTTTCGTAGTCAGTTAAGGTGCATGATGATAGGTTGTTTATCAGGGGTTTTCGTCAAATTTCCTTTCATGAAAACTTTGTGCAGAGGTACTTTTTGCGATTGAGTTTAATCTTCTGTTGGAGGTTGCCTGTGGGGGCTATGCTGAGAATATGCTCAGCAGTGTGGTGGTCAATCTGCAGATTGGCTGTCATATTTTTGCTGTTTCAAAGGAATTCCTTAGAGATGTTACAAAATTTCTTTGGCACATTCATTTAAGTAAGCTTGGGCAGCTGGGAGAAAGGGTGTCTGAAGTTGGGGGGTTGTCTAGGAGGGGTTTTTGGGAAACCCCCTTTCAGCCAGACAGTCTTGTAGGAAGTTGTGCTGTTGTAAAACTGTGAGCACAAAGGGGGGGGGTCCAAAAAACCTGCAAAACGTTATTTGGACACCAAAAATTTCCAATACAAAACCAGACAATTACTCAGAAGCACTAATGAAGAGAAGAAACTTCTGACTTGATCCCAGTAACCCCAAAAAAGCACACATGTATGATTTACCTAAGCCCTGTAAACATAACATTCCTCTCAGACCAATCACATGGTATAGGCAGTATACCACACAAACTAGACAGAGTTTTTTCCAAAAATTTTTTTCCTTTGGGGACCATCAGCCCCACTCATCTAAAGCATTCAGGTGACCTTCTGAACTGCATCAGAGACCTCTTCATCCATAACAAGAAACTAAATAGTTTGGACTTAACTTCACTCTTCAAAAGTACCCACCACACAAGCCTTTGGGGTTTTCCGGCGTAAAATCAATGGGGACCTTAATTTTCCTCTACCTCCTGGAGATTTCTTGACCTGATTAAATTTTTTTAACTTCAACTTTTTTTTTTTCAACAACAGACTCTTTTAAAAAACCTTTTTTGGGGGGGGAACTTGTACAGGGAAACCCCTCAGTTTTCATATGCCCTAGTTTGTATGTAAAACTATAGTTCTTCTTTAAAACCGGGGCCTTTCCCCCCCCAAACGGGGGGCCCAAAAAAAAAAGAAAGCCTTTTTTCTTTTAAATTCGTGGTCCCTGGGTTTTTTGCCGAAAATTCGCCCCAAAATTTTCTCAAGTGCCATTCCCCAACAATTTACTTCCTTAAGAAAAATGTCACGTAGGTTAGTCTGTTTCAGACCCCCAAAAAATTTTCAACAGCACTTACAAAAATTTTCATTTTCATAAATGTTTGGGGTTTTGGGATCCCGGGCCCGGGGGGCCACTTTTTAAACCCGGAAAAGGGGGTTCCAGCCCTTCCCCCGGGATTTTTTTTTCCTCAAGGGCACACATGGCTTACGGGGGAAGAATTCTGTTCCACTTCCCCATGGAAAAGGAAAATAAGAACAAGAACTAGTAAGAAAATGAAAAAAACCCCCAGAGGGGGGTTTTTTGCTTGTACATGAATGTGTAGTGTGACCTAATTTAAGTGAAGTAACAAGACATACCAAAAAATCTTGCATGTTTATGAGAAAAAAAAGACACCAGCAATCCTTCCATCATAAAAAACAATTACAGGAAAATATAGTTATTCTCTATAAAATTTTTTTTTGTTAATATTTTCTATTAAGAAATAATGTAAATCCAATTAACCTTTCCCAAAAAACACCCAAAAATATTAACAAAAATATTTTTATGAGAATAACTATTTTTTTATTTTAAAACTAGGACATACGAAAACAGAGTTTCCACTGTATATGGAACCCCGGGGAAGGTGAACGCCACCAGCATCATCCCCACCAGCGCCATTGGGGGTTACATTAGGGGGACAACGCCCTAAACCCCCCAAACATTTTGATGTGCAAAATTTTTTCAGGCAAGGCTCAATGCAATTAACCCAAAACCCCCAGTTTACCTCTGAAGAGCCAAAAACCACAAGCCCCCTTTTCTAAACGCCCTCATTCACAAAGAAGATCCCCCAAATTTCAAGTTTACGGGGAAAACCCACTAAAAAAATGATCTCCCCACTTCTATTCCAGTCAAGTTACTAAGACCAAAAAAAAAAGGGATCATCATGGATTTTTTTCCAAAAACATACCAAATTTTATTCCCCAGTTTCTTGGCCAGGGGGGTACAAACATACACCAAGCCTTCACTGATCTACATTTTCCTTCCTTTTTTTTCAGGGGTGCTAGAAAAAAACCCTTCAGGGGGATAATTCTCCATGCACCAACACCACTCCATACAATGTTATAAAAATTTTAATCCTTCCCAACAGCCAGGTTGCACTTTTAATTTTTTTAAAATTCTTGTGCAAGCTAACACTAGGGCCCCCGATCCAGCATTTCCATAAGGGGGCTTTTAAACCGGGGAAAATTGAAGCCCCATGAACCAGCCCCAAGCAGGGGTTTAAAAATACCTTGTGGAGGCTGCACAGAATACGTAGGGAAACAGCAAAAACCCCCCAGAAAGTCCCCCCCCCAGCACATTAATGCATGTGAATGATAAATTGGGGAAAACGCCTGCACAGCACCAGAATTCCCCAATCACCTCATGAAATTAACAATGCCCAACTAGTGATTAACCCTTTGAGGGTCCATCCTGTAGTTTTATGGTTTTTTAAACCTGGGTGGTATTTCTAAAAGAGCTCAGCTCACCCCCCGATAAGCTGTGAGCGGTAAATTTGGGCCTAGATATGAGAAAATGCATCTATTTGGTAAGTGTGCATCATATAAAACAAATCTTGCAAACCAGTAAAATGGAAAAAAATTGCAACTGTTTTTTTTGGATTAAAACAGCAACTTTGTGATGTATATTTGTTTTGGTTTTTACAGTTGTATTTGCAGTTTTTGGGGCTCATGTGAGAAATAAAAAAAAAAAGAAATAGAGATGATTTTGTTGGTTTTTTGTACTAAAAGGGTTTTAAACTAAAACCAAAGTAGCAGAAATGTTCGTTTTTTTCTGATTTTCGGGAAAAAAAGGGGGGGCCCGTGCCCCTACACGTCGGGTGGTGGGTCTAATTTTTCACGAATGTGCTGATATTTTAAAAATTTTACATTATTGTAACAGTAAATCTTCATTTTTTAAAATAAAAAAATTATTATGTGAATAAAAAAAAAATGGTTTTTTTGTAAAAACCCGGAAACGTAACTAATAAACAGAGGAAATGTTATTTTAGTGCCAGGAATGCCTGCATTGTTTACTATGGACCCATTTTGAAATTTCCCCTTTAACTTTGAAAAATTGGAAAAATTCCAAAACCAACCAGTTGTTGGGGTTTTAGTTGAAATAGTTGATTTGGAAATTTTTTTGGTTTTTCCAATCAATAAAATAGAAGTAATAGTGAAATAGCTAAAATTTTGGGGTTGACGAAATAATGAAATTTGGGCCCAAAAAAAGGGGAGTCAAAGTGGGCAAAATTGCCAATGCGTAAATATCGCTGACTCATCAAAATTTGTGAGCCCCGTTTTAAACGATTTTCCATCAAATTTCGATTTTTTGTTTTATTACCCTTAGAAAAGGGTTCTTACCAAACAATAAACCTTGCTAACATAGTTGCTGCTGTACTACATGAACATAACAGAGGAGGAACACTGAAACAGGCCTTCCCCAAACCAAAACCCACTAACAAAAATATTTTCCCATCCCATTTTAATGCTACCCAAGCAAGTCATTTTATTACTACCACCAATATTACAACTACTACTAAAAATACCAAATTATTACTACTAAAAACCCCCAAAACCAGTATTACAATTACTCCCCCCAATATTACAACTACTCTACTACCACCAGTTTTAAAAACTATTACTACCACTATTACAACTACTACTACCCCCAAATATTAAATTACTACTACTTCTACTTGGGGATTATATTGTCCCTTACACCCTCATTCTAAGCCTATAATACCCTCTGTGTCCATGTTTTTGTAACATTTGGGGAAAAGGCTCCGGAAAAAAAATTTTCCACAATAAAATCCCCATTAGTTCACTTTGCCTTTTTCCAACATATTATCAAAAATTCACCAACATTAAACAATATCATATTTGGTAAAAAGAAAAAGTTAATTCCCCCCCAAAAGCTGCAGGAGTTGAGGATGACTGTGACAGTTATCAAGAACAAGGAGAACCCTGAGTGCAACTTTTTTTGGGGCTGATACATCCCTCATTTTGGGGAAAAAAGTGATCCCAAACCTCAGTAAAGAGGCCCCCGGGGGCACCCTTGCTTTCAACTTCCAAATAACAGGCAATGTGCATTTGGCATTTTTTAAAAAAGGGGGAATTTTGGTGATAAACAAGCATGGGTTTTTCATTTAAAATTTCCTGATGTACCCCAAAAAAACAAGCTGAAATGGTGTTTTTTTGAGATTGAATCCAGGATCAGTTTTCTTGTTTGCTGATGTATACAGTGGTCCCCCGGGGTTTTCCCCCAAAAATTATTCCAGAATGCTGCTAAATGCCATTCCCAACAATTTATTTCCCCTTAAAAATAATGTCACAAAAATTTTGGTTTTTTCAGCCCCCCAAAAAACACTTGCAACAGCACTTACAAAAAAAACATAAATGTTAAATTTGGAGATGCACGAAAACCGGGGGGCCACTGTATTCTTTTTTTCATCTTCCAGAACAAACCTGTTTCATTAGCATTAAATACCTGCTCATGTTTGCAGCCACCCCCCCGAGATAATGTTAGCTAGTTTGGTGGGGAACTTTTCTTTTTGCAGCTTGGTTTTTGGGAAAGGACTCTCTTCACTCTCTTCATTCAATCACCTAAGACCACTAATAACCCAACAAAAGGCGAAAGAATGATAACAAAATTCCCCCCAGACAACTACCAATATTCAAAAGTCTAAAACTACTCACCATCAAGAACATCATACTTATTATTGTGCTTACTACATTTATAAAACACTACCCAAAAAAACCCTCCCAAAAATTCTCCTCACCAACCTTAATAGGATGCACGACCGACCCCTAGCCCGGGCCCCTTTTTTATGTCCCCCCGTGTCTATATCACATTAAAAAAAATCTATGCACAAAAGGGGGCCCCCAAAAATTTTTAATTGAAAAAGAAAAAAACTAAAGTAACCCCCGGCTGAACATCAATTTAAAAATTTCTCAAAACCACATACTCCCTAAATTAAATACTGAATATTTTAATTTACCAAATAATATAATTTAATTATTTTATTTACTATTAATATAAACAACCCCAAAATACTTTCAACTTGTCCAATTTTATATCCCCAGATTTTTAAATTTAGTAAACTTGCTGTCTGCTATAAATAAAAACAGATGTACAAATCAAACTATGATCACTTTCTCCCCAAAAATTTTTTAAATGTAGTCTTTTAACCATTAAATTTTTTTCTTATAACAGTTAGAATGATAAAAAATTCACACTCCAGACAACATACTCCACCAATATTCAAAAAACCAAAAAATTTCTCACCATAAAAAGCCATCCATACTTTTTTTTGTCCATTAACCCCTAGAACACCTATGCAAATATTAAACCCTCAAACTTTTCCTTACCAATTTTTTAAAGGACACATGACCATAACACTAGACACAGATCACTCATCGGATTCCCCCCTAACATATTTAAAACTCAATGCATATAAAAAGGACGAAAATTTGTAATTCATTACCTGTCAGCCAAAAAAAAACCCCGCCTTTACCCCAATTCAAAACGATGCTAAAAAAAACCCCTTCTCACCCCCCAAACTAAAAACTCAATATCAAACATTCCCAACAAAAAAAATAACAATTAAAAAAACCTGACTAATCACTTAAATGTAAAAACCTGTTATGAATAATACATACTAAGCTAACTATTTTCCACTTAAATGTACTTAAAAAATAAAAAACCGTTATGAATAATACATACTAAGCTAACTATTTTTCCTAACATTTACATTATAATGACCCGTAAACTGTAACTGCAATGCAACCACAGTGGACCCCCGGTTCAAAACCCAAAAACGTACTTTTTTAAGTATAATATTGTAAGTGCTTGGGAAAAAAATTTTTTGGGGGGGTTTTTAAAAAGACTAACCTACGTGACATTTTTACTTAAGGGAGTAAATTGTTGGGGAATGGCACTTGAGCAGACTACAGGAGGAAGTTTTTTCTTTCGGGGTCCACTTTAATTGTTTTAAAATTGTTATCTCACTCAATTAGTTGCATTGCTACAATTTTTTATATGTTCAACTTATTTAAACTTTATAACTTGATCCAAAAATTTATTTTTTAAAAAATTTCAACCATAATTTTTTCCATGTAGTCTAGAATTAAGTAGACCTAAGAATGCCCGCACAGCATATTGGGGGGTTTTTGGTACATCTCAGTAATAACTATATTTTTCAAACCCTGTATCATTGAAAAGTCTCAAAAAATAGTATAAAGTATATGCCATGGCATGATAGGGGCCCTTTTTTGCACTGCAACTCATTATTGTAATTATATAATCTCAAAATAAAAAGGAAATAAAATTTAAATTTTAATTTAACTTTATATTGTGAAACCCCATTTGGGATTCTAAAACCCCCCAAAATTTTTTAAGTACCTCTTTTTTGCCTGTCCTTCTTCCTCCCCTTTTATAGTATGATAGATTTTTCAATAATTCAAGTGGAACCCCTTTTTTTTTTAATCTACACATTTGGGAAATTTCTGTTTTAACTGTAATGACCTATTCCTCATTCTTTTCACTGTGTCACATTGAGGATTACTCATTGCACAAGTTTTTATCTTCACCCCCTTGTCTTGAATGAATTGTTTTTTTTCTAGTACCAAACATTTGCTGTCCCATGACGCTTGCACCACTGGTTACCCCTTTTTTTTTTTTAAAAAAGGCATAGTTTCACTCTTAATAGGTAGTAGGTTGGGGGGACAGCAGCCACCCGGGGGGGTACTACCGTACTCCAAAGGGGAGTGTAAAATAGCCTGTTTTTTTTTTTACATGATGGAGGATTGTTTTTTTTTTGTCTCATAAACATGCAAGATTTCAGGTGGCCTTGTTTTTTTACTTACACTTTGGTCCCCTGCACTTGCTTTTTTTTTTTTCAACAAGTCCCCCCGTCTCCCACCGAGGGGGTGACCCAAAAAGAAAGAAAATCCCCAAAAAAAAAATATTTTATCATCTTTCCCCAAACTTTCACCACACTCATACAAAAAACACTGTTTTGCAGAAGGCCGGGGTCGACAGCTGAGAATAGTCCCCCAGCTGTCACTATCCCAGACCCCCCCTTTTTAAATGCAGGCATTGTACTTCCCTTTTTCCGGACTCAAGTCCAACTAAATCAATTAACGGGTTTCCCCGAACCCCCAAAAAAATTTTTCCCTGCTCACCCTCCAACAGCTCGTCGGCCCCAAAAAAACCTTCGTCTCCACTCCCCTATCTAACGCGCTCACACATGCTTGCTGGAAGTCCAACCCCCCCCCAAAACCTCCTTTTCCCCCCCCCCAACCTTTTTTTAGGAGGGCCCCCCCCCCGCCTTCCCCCCTCAGATTTATATGCTCTCCAAGTTATTCTATTTTTATTCATTCTCTCTAAATGACCAAACCACCTCAACAACCCCTCTGACAAATACTTTTAGTAACTCCACACCTTAATTTCCACTTCCCAATTTTCCCCTAATATTTACACCACACATTCCCCCCTTTGACAGGACATCCCCCTGCCTCCAGCCTCCCCTACTTTTTAACCCCCTCTTCACACCCATATAAGAGTGTTGGGACCACTATACTTTCGTACATTCCCTTTTTTCCATGGATAACTTTTTTTTCTCCAAAATACCTCAACGCACCACTCCCTTTTTTTCCCTTATAAAATTTTATGTTTAACCTCACCCCTTTATAAACCCATCCGCTGACAAAAACCCCCCCAAATACCCAAAAAAAATTTTCTTCTTCCATAATCCCTCTCTCCAATGTGATACCAATTTTTTTTTTATTTAAATGGTTTTACCTCATCACCTTACTCTTATCTATGTTCACTTTCAACTTTCTCCTTTTTAAAACCCTCCCAAACTGGTCCACAACCTTTTTCAATTTTTTTTTTTGAATCTCCCATAAGCAAAGTATCATCAAAAAAATTTTGTCAACTCCCATTTTGCATTTAATTTCCCCCAATATAAAACCCCCCTCTCTCCCCAACACCCTAGCATTCACTTCTTTTAAAACCCTCTATAAATATATTAAACAACCATGGTGACATTACACATCCCTGTCTAAGACCTTTTTTTTACCGGGGAATAATATCCCTCTCCTCCCCACCCAAACCGGCCTCACCCCAAACCCCATAAAAAAACTTTACAGCCTTCAGTAACTTACTACCTATTCCATACATTGAAAAAATTTTCCACATTCCTCCCTATCCCCCCTATCAAAGCCTTTTTCTAAATCCATAAATGCAATGAAAACTTTCTACCTTTAACCCCAAAACTGTTCACATACAGTGGACCCCCCGGGTTTAAAGAATACCCCGGAAAAAGGGCAATTATGTAAGTACAGTGGACCCTCGGTTTTTTCGAAAAAGAATGCTGCTCAAGTGCCATTACTGAACGAATTTACTTTTTAAAAATAATGTCACGTAGGTTATCTATTTGACCCCCAAAATACACTTGCAACAGCACTTACGAAAATACACTTACAAAAATTCGAGTTTGGAGATGACCGGGGAAAAACCAGGGGGCCCCTGTATAATTTTGTTGGGGTTTTTTTGGGAATGTATTTTTGGGGGTCTGGGGAAAAGACAACCTACGTGAAATTTTTTTTTAAAGGGGGTAAATTCGTTCCCCGGAATGGCACTTTTGGGGGCTTTTTTAAAGGGAAATTTTTACGAAACTCGGGGGGGCCCCTGTATATGCTTCACTGAAACACTTGATCTACACATCCCCTACCCCTCTAAAGCCTCCTTGCTCGTCTGCAATCCTACTCTCTGTCTTACCTCTAATTCTTTCAATAATAACCCTGCCTACACTTTACCTGGTATACTCAATAAACTTATTCCCCTATAATTCTTACATTCTTTTTATCCCCTTCCTTTATAAAAAAGGAACTATACATGCTCTCTGCCAATCCCTAGGTACCTTCCCCTCTTTCATACATTTATTAAAAAAAAATACCAACCACTCCAGCACTATATCCCCCTGCTTTTAACATTTCTGTCATGATCCCGTCAGTTCCAGCTGCTTTTAATTTTCATTCTACGTAATGCCTCACTAATCCTCTTTTCACTCCTAAAGATGTTTACATCCCTGGCCATACATGAAATACCACCTCCCTTTTTCATTAACATTTAAAAGTTCCTCAAAATATTCCCGCCATTCTACCCAATACCTACAGCTCCCCATCTACTAACTCCCTACTCTGTTTTTAACTGACAAATCCATTTTCCCTAGGCTTTCTTACCTTGTTTATCTCACTCCAAAATTTTTCTTCTTTTCAGCAAAATTTCTTGACAGAGCCTCCCCATTCTTTCATCCGCTCTTTTTTTTGCACTCTCTCACCACTCTTCACCTTTTTTTTACTCTCCATATCTCTGCTCTTCTAAAACACTTCTTTTTTAAAAACCCTCATAAGCTACCTTTTTCTTTTTATCACACCCTTTAGTTCTTCATTCCACCACTCACCCCTCTTTCCTCCTGCACCCACCCTCCTATAGCCACAAACTTCTGCCCCACATTCTAATCCCCCCCCTGCATTTTTAAACTATCCCAACTCTCTTCAACCTCCCCCCAACTCACTTGCACTAGCCCCCCTTTTTCTACCATAGTTGCTTATATCTCACCCTAACTTCCTCCTCCCTTAGTTTATATACTTTTACCTCTCTCTTACTTGCTGCTGCCATTTTCTTTTTGTCGCATCTACCTTTTACTCTAACTGTAGCTACAACTAAAGAATGATCCGGATTATCCATTGCCCCTCTATAAACACGTACATCCTGAAGCCTACCCATCAATCTTTTTTCCACCAATACATAATCTAACAAACTACTTTCATTACGTGCTATATCATACCTTGTATATTTATTTATCCTCTTTTTCATAAAATATGTATTACTTTATTACCAAACCTCTTTCTACACATAGCTCAATTAATGGTTCCCATTTACATTTACCCTGGCACCCCAAATTTACCTACTACTCCCTCCACAACATTTTACCCACTTTAGTATTAAGATCCCCAACCACAGTTACTCCCCACACACTCACTCAACATTTCCCAAAATCTCTCTCTCTCCTCTACACTTCTCTCTTCTCTAGGTGCATAAACACTTACTATAACCCACTTTTCACATCCAACCTTTATTTTACTCCACATAATCCTTGAATTTATACATTTATATTCCCTCTTTACCTGCCATAACTGATTATTCAACATTATTGCCACTCCTTCTTTAGCTCTAACTCTATTTGGAAACCCTGACCTAATCCCATTATTTCTCCCCCTCTCTCCTACCCCTTGGGTTTGTCTCACTTAAAGCCAGGACATCCAGCTTCTTTTCATTCATAACATCTACAATCACCCTTTCTTATCATTTGCACAACATCCACGCACATTCAAACATCCCCTTTGGGTTTTCTTCTTTTTCTTTTAATAAATCTATACAGGAAAATTATAGCCCATTGTTCCCGGCATTTTAGTTTACTTTTACAAAGCATGGCTTACGGAGGAAAGATTCTTATTCCCATCCCCATGGATATGAAAGAAAAAGCAATAAGACCAAGAACTATTAAAAAATAAAATCAAAGAAAATTCAGATGAGGGTATACATAAACAGAAAATGTATGTGGCGTGACCTAAGTGTAAGTAGAAGTAGCATGTTTATGAGACAGAAAGAAAAAGAACCAGCAATCCTACCATCATGTAAAAACAAATATAGGCTTTCTTTTTTACACTACTTGGCAGGACGGAGTACCTCCCTGGGTGGTTTGACTACCAACCTATACATAAACATGTACATGTATGTGTAGCGTGACCTAAGTGTAAGTAGGGAAATAGCATGTTTATGAGACAGAAAGAAAAAAGACACCAGCAATCCTACCATCATGTAAAACAAATAAGGCTTTCTTTTACCACTTGGCAGGACGGTAGTACCCTCCCTGGGGGGTTTTGACTACCAACCTACTACCTACAAGCACATATAACCCCCTCTGGGTTTTCTTTTTATTTTCTTACTAGTTCTTGTTCTCGTTTATTTTCTTATCTCCATGGGGAAGTGGAATAGAATTCTTCCTCTGTGCCATGCGTGCCGTAAAGGCGACTAAATGCCTGGAGCAATGGGCTAGTAACCCCTTCTCCTGTATATATTACTAAATTTAAAAGAAACTTTTGTTTTTCTTTTTAATCCTGCCTTGGTGGGATATTGCCAGTTTGTTGAAAGAAGTTTCACTCTTGATTTTCTTCCATGCTTCTGCTTCTCCAATGTCACTTGCACTTCAGAAACAGAGGACTGTGGAAAAATTATTTTGTTAAAGTCCCCAGTAACTCCCAAGCGGGCCCCTAGTGGGTTAAAAAAGAAAAAAAAAAGAAGTAACCCCAGATGGGGTTTTGGTGGGGGAATTTCTGCAAGGGTTCCCCCTTCCCAAAACCCCCCTAACCCCTCCCTCCCCCCCCCCCTACTCCCTCTCTTCCATATGCCATCAACAATCTTCAATAATGGTAAGTAAAAAGACTTGCATTTATTTACTAATTTTTAGTAAAAAACACTTTAGTATTTAATGTTTTTGTCTATGTAGAATTTTTAATTTTATTAAAATATAATATTTTTTATTTTTTTTTTGGATTTCTGGAACGGATTAATTGTATTTCCATTATTTCTTAGGGAAAAAATTAAATCGCCCCCCGAACATTTCACGTTAAGAACAAGCTCCTGGAACGGATTAAATTGAATGGCGGGGTCCACTGAAAGGGACTGAGGGAGGTGCTAAAGGTAAACCTTGAGAGTTTGTGTAGTAAGTAATTTTTCCTGTCAAAAATCGAGGGGTCAGGATTAAAGGAGGGTCCCCCCAGCAAAAGGGGGAAGGGGAAAGAAAGGGCCGCAGAGCGAAGCCCCCGGGAGGTAAATTCTGCCCCTCGTTAAAAAAGGGAAAATCCAACAGAATATGTCGAACAGACAGGGGAACCTGACAATGCTCACAGAGAGGGGGGGGGAGCCTCTCCATGAGATACCCGTGCGTAAGACGAGTGGGCCCAAAAGGGGAAACGGGAGAGTGTAGCCCCCAAATTTACATTGGTGACAAGAAAAGGGCCCCAGAAACCTATACTGGTTTAATAGAATGAAGTTTGTTATTTCCCCAAGGGTCAGACCAGCGTTGTGCCAACAGGTAAAAAGGTGGGTAGCAATGACCACAAAATAGCCTTTAAAAAAGGAACACCTCTATATGAAACTGGAAGGGTCATGTACTGCTCCCCAAAGCAGTGTCTGCCTGTTCTTCCCCGGGGCCATCAACATGACCAGGGCCCAAAACAAAACAATATCTTTTATTTTAGAGATCGGCGAACCCCCAAATTGTTCAAAGAACTAGGGGGTGAGGTGTATCAATTTTACGGATAGCCTGTAAAGCACAAGGGGGAATCAAACACCACAAATGGTGATAGGGGGCAAGATGCAATGGATAAGCCCCAAAAGAATGGAATACAATTCAGCCAAAAAATATCTACCCGGGGGGTTAATAGATGCCCTCGCACGCCTTCCCCGGAAAAACACTGCTGTAATCCGTGCCGTGGGGCGATTTTAAAACCATCATTTTTATCTGCATGGCGGGGGAATGGGCCCCCAAGTGGTCTAGAAAAAGGAGAAGCCGCCGGGGGTGGGGGCTTTTCGGCAAGATGGGGGGTGAACAGACACGGACAGCAGGAACTTCCCGGGGGGGTAGGGGGGGAAAAATTAAAAGAACAAAATAGAGGTGGTAGCTGGGGGAAGAAAAGTGAATGTGGGGGGGGAAAAAAAGGGGGAAAAAGTAAGCGGGGGCGATGAACAAAAAAGAGCGTTTTACTAACATCTGTAACAATCCTATCGGAAGGGGGGGGCAGGTCATGAGGGGCGAACATAATAGGGGAAAAGCAATGTGCACCCCCGACGATCGGGGCAAGGATGGAATGTTGCTTCTACATAGAGGCTCTCAACTGGGAAAGAACGAAATGCACCAAGGCAAAAAGCGTAATCCCTGGTGATGGATGGGTTAAAAATGGAAAGAGTAGCAGGGGGGCCCCTTTGGGTTTTCTGGTCACCATAATCGAGTTTTGGGGAAAATTAGGGGGGAATGTAGACGAAGGGGGGGCAGATCAGCCCCCATGAAAAGTCGAGGGTTTTAAGAAGGTTCAGCCGGCTGTGACAAGTTGCCTTCAGAGAGGTAATGTGGGGGGTTTCCCGGGGAATCCATTGGTTAAAAGGGGCCAAGAAACCTGACTGTATCACGTTCTGGGATACGTGAGCCGTAAGGGGCAATGGATGATCAGAGACCACTGAAACGCCCCGTAAAAAATAATTTTTTGAGATTTTTCCCCTGAAAATTCAAACCTATGAGTGGTGGCCCAATCAGAAACCTGGTTTTTGGCATGCTGGAGGAAAAAAGCAATGAGGTGACAGTCAGCCCCACAAATTTTCAAAACCCCCCCCATAGGCGATGACCAAATATTGGGGGGGAGAACAGATGGCAGATTATTTATAGCAAGCAGAAAGAGTGTTGTGCTCCCCAACACATCCCCGGGGGCACCTTTTTGCTTTGGGGAAATTCGGGAAAGTTCATTACTAACCCGGGGCCCGGGGAAAGTCTGTCAGTTAAGAAGGCCTTAAGAAAGAATGGTAGGTTACCTTGAAGGCCTAAAAAAAGGGGGCCGGGCCAAATATTATATCTCCCCAATTGTATCATGTTTCCCCAAAGGCAAAAAGATAGGGATAACCGAGTGGTTATTAGCAAGGGGTTACGAATATATGTATCCAAGCGCAGCAAGGGGGGAATGGGGGAAAAACCCTTTTGGGGAACCATATTGACTAGGGGGGGGACCCCTTTGGGGTCTCTAAATACCACATCGAACGTCATTAACTAGGCGTTTTCCTCCCTTTTAAACTGCACTGGTAAGAGCGATGGGGCGGTAGTGAAAAGGTATCACGTCCCGTAGTACCTGGTTTGGAAAAAGAGAACTATAGCAGACTTCCCGGGGAGGGGAAAACTCCTTAGACCATATAAGATTAAAGAGTCGTAAGAGGACAGTAAGAGCAGACTGATGTAAATGCTGAGCATACGAATATGTATGCCGTCTGGCCCAGCTGCCGATGATCGGCAAGCAAGTGTTGCCCCCCGTTCTTGAAGGGTAAAAGGCACATTAAAAAGAAGAAAAATCTAAGGGGTTTAACTCGCTGGCAGACTTAGCAAAAAGGGAAACAGGGGCATGGGGTGGAGCCCCTGAGATAGGGGGCTAGATGATTCCCCTTTTTAGTGGCAACGGCAAGGGGGGTGCTATACCCCACACCAGCAACCTGAAGAACAGGAGCCAGGTCGGGGGGAATTTACCACTTAATTTCCGCACTTTTTTCCCCGACTGCACTCATCGAAGAACCCAAAATGACAAAAAATGTAATCCCCCGCAAGTTTAGCATCACGTATGACACGGGAGCAAGTGCTCTCTTCTGCTTAAAATAAAAAGGGTCCCCTTTGGTTCTGTTATATCGACCCCCGCCCCACGCAGCGCTTTTTAAAAAATACTGTACATCAATAACCCCAGGGCAAAATGTACTAGTACGCCCAAAAACCCCCAAAGGGGGGTTAAACCCCAAAAAAAAAAATTTCGATCAGTACTTACCGAGATATAGAGGCATTTTGGGAAAAAAAATGGCCGCGTAGGGAAAACCGCGGCAATGCCGCTCCCCGGGGGAAAATTTTTTGGTTTATTCCTTTCCCCAAGGGGGTTTCTTTTTTTTTTTTCACTTTTTTTTTTTTTTACAAAAACTTATGTGGCCTGTGAGACCAAAGTAAGGTGCAATGTGTGTGTGTGTGTGTGTGTTTTATATATATCTATATATATCTATATATATTTTCTATATATATATATCTATATATATATATCTATATATATATATAAAAGTGGTACCGACCATGGTCCCCAAAACCCCCTTTTATGTAATTTTTTTTTTAAATGCTTTTGTAAGTATATTTTTGGGGGTGTAAAAGGAGGGGCCTATTTTACTTTTTTCCTTTATGGGGATAAACGTTTGGTAATGGCACTTGAACAGCTTCCCCGAAAAAAAAATATGAAACCCCCGGGGTACCACTTTTTTATATCTATATCTATACACACACACACACACACACACACACACACACACACACACACACACACACTCGTATGCAACACAAAACCGCACAAACATTAGTATCATTTGTTTACACCAACCAACAATAAAAAAATTGTTTATTACTATTGTTCTATAATATATACAGGGGCCCCTGGTTTTTCCCCATCTCCAAACTCGGAACATTTATGGGAGAAGTGCTGTTGCAAGTGTTTTTTTGGGGGTCTGAAATAGACTACCTTTTTGACATTATTTGTTAAGGGAAATTTTGTTGGGGAATGGCACTTGAGCAGCATTCTGGAACAATTTTTTTGGCCCCAAAAAACCCAGGGGGCCACTGATAAAATATAAAAGACTGGACACTTTCCATCAACTGCAATTAGCACTTCAAAGCTCCAAGCTATGTGTGTGTGTGTGTGTGTGTGTGTGTGGGGAATTAAATTTTTTTGAGTCAGGGTAAGGCAGATGTAAAAAAAACATATTATCCCAATTTCTCACCATCCACACTACTTGCCCCAAAAAAAAGGGGCCCCATGTCTTTTCCCCCCAACCTCCTTCCTTTCCTTCATACCTACCTTCCTAGCTTCCTTTCTTCCTTCATTTCTTTCTGCCTTCCTTTCTTACATTTCCTTTTCCCTTTCCCGCCTTTCTTTCTTCCTTCATTCATTCCTTTATTTCTTCCTTCCTTTCTTACTTCTTTTTTCCTTCCTTCCCCCTCACTTCTTTTCCTTTTTTTTCTTTTTTAATTCCTTTTTCCCTTTTTCCTTTCCTCCCCTTTCCCTTTCTTCTTTTTCCTTCCTTCCTTCCTTTTTCATCTCTTCTTTCTTTCCTTCCTTCCTCTCATCTTTCTTTCTTTCCCTTCCTTTTTCATCTCTTCTTTTTTCCCCCTTTCCCTTTCCCTTTCCCCTCATCTCTTTTTTTTCCCCCCTTCCTTCCTTCCCCCCCACCCCCTTCTTTCCTTCCTTCCTTCCTCTCATCTCTTCCTTCCTTCCTTTCTTTCTTTTTTTTCCCTTTCCTTTTTATCCTGGGCTTTCCCCTTTTCACAAACTCCTCAAAACCATGAAATTTATCTCCAGTGACACTTCCATCTGTTTTAAAATTTTTCATTGAGGAAGAGAACAGTCCCAGATGTGAAGGAGTCAGATAATTTTACCACTAGGCATGCTGAAAAAAGGACTACTGAAATGGGTTCCCACAATGCACCACTGGATGCCCGATTTTTTTTTTTCTGCGCACACTGACCACCAAATCCATTCTCTCACATGGGGGCCTCCCCCCTTTCTCCTGCTTGATTTTTGGCTTCAGAATTTATGCGTCTTTACCCGAAACATTGGCTCGTAAAAACGTTTTATGATCGAAACCGTCAAAAATTTTAAAAATTGACGTGCTGTTGGAGTGTAGAAAGTCCCCTTTTGGGGAAAGGTTCAGGTAAACCAGCAGGCCGGACTTGGGGGCCGGAGGAAAGACAGTGTCTGCACTCTGAAGGGGGGGGAAAATTGCAGTTTTTTTAAATCCCGGGGGATGCCCCTCTGGCAAGACAGTGATGGATGAAGATGATGAAAAATTTTTTTTTTCCCCCCCCGCCTTGGTGGGAATAGGCCGGGGGGGTTAATAAAAAAAAAAATATATATATATTCCCCGGGTTTTTTCACCTCCCCAAATCAACAATTATGTAAGTTTTTTGTAAGAGCTTTAAGTGTATTTTTTTGTCTAAATTTTAACTAATTTACATTTGTCTTTTGGGAACAAATTGTTTTAAAAGGGCCCAACAGCATTCTGGAAAGAATTTTCAACTTTAAATATAAAATTAAAATTCTATTACATACCTTTATTGAAGGCAGGAGGAGAGTATTGTTTGAAGATAGGACAAGATAGTCCTTCAATATCACACTAATTAACACTTCTTATTTATCTATCACAATTCCCCCTAAATACATAATAAACAATATTAATAACATTGAAACATGATATACAT
>WNWK01012629.1:0-58756 GCA_009830355.1 Cherax destructor
TGGGTTTGGTCTTGGGTAGCAACACTTCAAACCATAGAATCTCCAGTTTATTGTCATTTAAATCAGGTCTTGGATTATAGGCTAAGTCGTTCTTTATGTAGGCACATACCCCACCACATTTTCTATTCCTATCTAAGCGTTTTATATTGTAACCTTCTATTTTGACCTCGTCGTCAGTCACCGTATCATCCAACCAGGATTCCGAGATGGATATAACTGCCGCTCTAGTTCTGTTAGCTAGAATCCTAATCTCTGCCAATTTTGGAAGAAGTGATCTTGCGTTGACATGAATAAAGTGAAGTCCTGTTTTCCTAAGACAATCATAATCATCAATAAATGGCAAGGGGTCATTAGCATTAAAAATAGGAAAATGAATGTCATCATTGCTAAAGGGTAACTGTGCCAAAGTGCATTTGTTACAAACAAAATGAAATCTGGCACCATTACCATAATTGAACACACATCCATTATGCACCGACCCCATACATCTCTTACATATGGTGTTATGGTCCTTGAAGGTGAGATCCTCTGACATGATCACTCCCAGGTCTTTGACATTAGTTTTTCGCTCTATTGTGTGGTTGGAATTAGTTTTGTACTCCGATGAGATTTTAATTTCCTCACGTTTTCCGTATCTGAGTAATTGAAATTTCTCATCATTGAACTTCATATTGTTTTCTGCTGCCCATTTAAAGATTTGGTTTATGTCTGCTTGGAGTCTTACAGTGTCTTCATCATTGGACACTGTCATACAGATTCGGGTGTCATCTGGAAAGGAAGACACAGCACTGTGGCTTACATCCCTGTCTATGTCCTATATGAGGATAAGGAACAGGATGGGAGCGAGTACTGTGCCTTGTTGAACAGAGCTTTTCACAGTAGCTGCCTCAGACTTTACTCTGTTGACTACTACACTTTGCGTTATACTTGTTAGGAAATTATAGATCCATCTACCAACTTTTCCTGTTATTCCTTTATCACGCATTTTGTGTGCTATTACACCATGGTCACACTTGTCAAAGGCTTTTGAAAAGTCTGTGTATATAACATCTGCATTCTGTTTGTCTTCTAGAGCATTCAGAACCTTGTCGTAGTGGTCCAGTAGTTGGGACAAACAGGAGCGACTGCTCTAAACCCATGCTGCCCTGAGTTGTGTAATTGATGGGTATCTAGAAGAGTGGCGATCTTGCTTCTTAGAACCCTTTCAAAGATTTTTATGATATGGGACGTTAGCGCTATTGGTCTGTAGTTTTTTGCTATTGCTTTACTGCCCCCTTTGTGGAGTGGGGCTATGTCTGTTGTTTTTAGTAACTGCGGGACGACCCCAGTGTCCAGTGTCCATGCAGTTCTTGATGAACACGGAGTTCCATGAGTCTGGGCCAGGAGCTGAGTGCATGGACATGTCATTCATTGCCTTTTCGAAGTCATTTGGCGTCAGGGTAATGTCAGATAGGCATGCGTCTGTCAAGTTCTGTGGCACTCATAAAAAAATAATTTAGGTCTTCAATTTTCAGTCTGGTTAGCGGCTCGCTAAAAACTGAGTCATACTGGGACTTTAGTAACTCACTCATTTCCTTGCTGTCATCTGTGTAGGACTTATCCCGTTTAAGTTGGGGCCCAATACTGGTTGATGTTCTCGACTTTGATTTTGCATAATAAAAGAAATACTTTGGGTTTCTTTCAATCTCATTTATGGCTTTTAGTTCTTCCCGTGTTTCTTGATTCCTGTAAGATTCCTTTAGTTTTAATTCAATGTTTGCTGTTTCTCTGACCAGTGTCTCCCTTCGTATTTCAGATATATTGACCTCTTGTCGCCGCTCCGTTATTCTTTACCTTCGCCTGTATAGGGAGCGCCTCTCTCTTTCTAGTTTACACCACCTTCTCCTTTTCCTTAAGGGAATTTGCCTTGAGCAAAACTCAAGTGCCACAGAGTTAATTTGTTCTAGACATAGGTTACGATCCGTGATGCTTAGGCTATCTTCCCAGTTTATATCATTTAGGACTTGGTTTACTTGGTCCCACCTTATGTTTTTGTTATTGAAGTTGAATTTGGAGAAAGCTCCCTCACGGCTGATCACATTTTGTTGATCTGGGGCTCCCCGCATGCATGTCTGGACCTCTATTATGTTGTGATCTGAGTATATTGTTTTTGATATGATGACATTTCGTATCAGATCATCATTGTTGGTGAAGATGAGGTCCAGTGTATTCTCTAATCTTGTAGGCTCTACTATTTCCTGGTTTAAGGTGAATCTGGTGCAGAGATTTAAAAGTTCATGTGTGTGTTCGAGTTTTCATCTGAGCTGCCTCCTGGTGTTATCTCTGCTACCACATTGATTGCAATGTTCCTCCATTTTAGGTGCCTTAGGTTGAAATCCCTCAGGAGCAAGATGTTGGGGGCAGGAGCTGGAAGATTTTCTAGACAGTGGTCAATTTTTAGAAGCTGTTCCTGCAATTGTTGGGACGTTGCATCCGAAGGCTTGTATACAACCACGATGAACAGGTTTTGATTTTCGATTTTTATTGCTAATACTTCAACTACATCATTTGAGGCATTTAGTAGTTCTGAACATATAAGTGACTCTGTGATATACAGGCCAACCCTCCTTTTTGCCTGTTCACTCTGTCACATCTGTATAGGTTGTAGCCTGGGATCCATATTTCATTGTCCAAGTGATCTCTTATATGGGTCTCTGTGAAAGCCGCAAACATAGCATTTGACTCTGTAAGCAGTCTACGGATGTAAGGTATCTTGTTGTGCGTTGCTGGCTTTAGACCCTGTATATTTGCAAAGATGAATGTCGTTGGATTGGTGGTATAGAGGGGAGGGGATCTTTTTTTCCTGGCACTAATATCTGTTGTGTTGGAGTGGAGGCCATTGACTGTTATTCCACTCCAGAAATGATTGCAGTTGGTGTACAATTTCTGTCATTTCCTGCCAGCTTTTTTTCCTTCCTGGCACTAAAAAACCTCTCTATCCGGAGTGGCTGTGGCTACCCAGGTTTTGCCATGGTCTGGATGTTTTGTGTCGTCCTTTACCCTTTAGGTGGTATGCCTGGCAATATAAGTTATAGCACTGTCTTTCCTGAACTGATGAGTGGCACATTTCAAGGGGAAAACTTACAGGACGGGAGTTTGCATTTTCCTGTTTTCATATGGGCACAGCATTTTCTGGGGTGATCATAATTGTATGTCCCATCTGATTTCCCAGCTATTCCATGCCTGCAGATACCAAGTGCATAATATTCACATAGGCCTGGATTTCGTATGCTCTGTTTTTTTGTGACTGTGTTCCCCATTGTATTCCCTATTGGTGGGTGTGTTCCTGTCTCGTTTCTATCTTTGGCACTAGTGCTAACAATGGAGCCTTCATCAGTTTCTGGTAATTAATCTTCAGTATATCCTGGGGCATCCCCTTGTTTACTATCTACCGTGGTATTGCTAGTTTGTAACATTGGTTTTTGTGTGTCCTTGTCTACACCTGTTTCTCTACTAGAGCTCCTGTCCCCCTTCAGGTTACCATCATTTATTTCTCCATTCTTACAGTTACTGTCTACCATTGCAACATCTGTACCAGGGGCGGTAGCGTCATCTGGCCCAGATTTTTTACTTTCCCAACTGTTATAGAATGTTGTCATGTTTTTTATGAAGGCCGATTTGATGTTGTCATCTTTTAATATCGATGTGATTTTATTCCACAGTTCGGTCTCATTTGGGCATACCCAAAAACACTTCCCTGTTTTAATATCTCGTGTAGTTGATTCCTGAATGCCTACACAAGGGGCGTGGCAGCATTTACCACAGAAGTTGCATGTAATCCATCCAGTGAAACGTTTGTTTGTTTGGTTGCATACTACACAGTTTTTCATGATTGATTTTTTTGTTTGTTTTACTGCATATTCTACTAATAGCTTCCCTGAAGTGGTGATCCGTCTATTTGTATCGTATCTATTTTATTTGCACGTGTAAGTGTTTGGGACAATCTTACCGCTTTAAGTTATTGTTATTGTTTGGGTGTTTGATAAGGCCACCTAAATCCCCGTCCGCTTATTGAATCCAGTCGAGGATACCAGTTTTGATTCCGGTCATTGGTTCCCTTATTTCTTGGATCTGACGAAATCCAGTAAAACTTATTTAATGAATCCTGTAGGGATTATTTGGGTTACGCGAGACAGACCACTGGAAGATGATTAAACAGAGTAATAACGAACAGTTTGATACAAAAAGTATAACTTGCGTGTTGGAGAGAAAAACAGTGCTTCTGGCAGCTCTACTATGACAGACGGCCGTACCTCTGTCACCCTGGTTTACCTCTGGCACCCTGTTTACTTTTGGCACCTTGGTTAACCTCACCCTGGTTTACCACCTGGGTTTTAGGCACTCATGGATCACTGTACTGGGTTTTGTTTTTCTAGTTTTTTCTACCTCCACCACAACACTGCTGTTTTTCACTGTGTTGTTGAAATCGTTCACTGACAACTCACAACTCGACACGTGCATCATAACATTTGTGTAAATTTCCCAGGATAACCCAAAAAAAATCAGACAAAGTGACTTATTTCTATTGTGCGTGGCGCTTGTAACTACTCTTCTTGCAAATACAACAGACAAATAACTAAATGCTTATTACAGTTCTCATGGAGGTCGACAAACAAATTAACACACAATCACTCATAAACACACAATAAAACATTCACAAACACAATTAAACTTCTAATTAAGTACAAAAAATCTATATTTATTGTATATGAATTTTATAACATAAATAGAACTCCCAAAATTTCATTGAATGGCCTCACCTTGGTGGCCGAACTGGACTGTAGCTTGGCTGCGTCTAGCTGGTCGTGGCTGTTTTGGTGGGTGTAATTACAGGACGCAGTTTTCTGTGTATCCCTCCTGTAATTCCACCCACCTGGACAGTCTCTACCATAGGCTAGCTAGAAAACACCACGTTCCCATCTATCTAGATCACTGAGGGTGGCTTAGCTGACTTTGGGATACATAACCTGGAGAAGGCTGAAGCTGGAAGATAACCTAAGGGAAGTGAAGAAGGGAAGACATCCGAGGGCCGACGGAGGGATTCCTGGACACATGGACTTTGTGAAGGCGAGGATACCTTAGGGAAATGGGAAAGGGAGAATATCTGAAGGCGGAGAGATGGACTCCTGGACACGTACCAATCAGGTCCCCTGACCGGGCACAATCCAGGGAACAGGAGCCAGCATGCGAGCGCTTCGGCGCTTTAGTCCCGGCTCCCCAACTGGAGCCCAATCCAGGAATGGGAGCAGGCATTGCAAACCGGCTCCACCAGCGAAGCGTAAAACAAGCCGGGCACAACCCGGGGCATGGTAGCCAGAGAGGGCGCTCTTCTGCGCGTACCAATCAGGTCCCCCGACAGGGCACAACCTGGGGCATAAAGGCTGCTATTGGAGCAGTAACACTCCGGCCCCCGACCGGGGCTCCACCAACGAAGAGTAAACTGGGCAGGGCACAACCCAGAGAATGGTAGCCGGAGAGGCACACTTTCGCGCATTCTGAACCGGCTCCCCAACCGGTGCCTCACCGGCAAAGCATAAACCAGGCTGGGCACAATCCGGGGAATGGGACCCGCATTGCAAAGCGGCTCCACAACCGGAGCCCCACTGGCAAAGCGTAAACCGGGCCAGATACTACCCGGGGCTTGAGAACCAGAGAGAATGCGCTTCTGCACGTAACAATCAGGGAACATGAGGCATAAAGGCCACCAGTGGAGCGCTTCCACGTGTAACAATCCAGCCCCCCTGACCGGGGCACCACCAACGAAGAGTAAACCAGGTAGGGCACAACCCAGGAATGGGAGCCGGAGAGGGCACACTTCCGTGCAATCTGAACCGGCTCCCTGACCAGAGGCCCACCAGCAAAGTGTAAAATGGGCTGGGCGCAACCCGGGGCATGGGAGCCAGAGAGGGCATGCTTCTGCGCATACCAATCAGGTCCCCTGACCGAGCACAACCCTGGGAACGTGAGCTGGCATGCAAGCGCTTTGACGCTTTAGTCATGGCTCCCTGACCGGAGCCCCACCGATGAAGCGTAAACCAAGCTGGACACTACCCGGGGCATGGGAGCAAGAGAGGGTGCGCTTCTGCGCGTACCAATCAGGTTCCCCGACCGGGCACAACCTGGGGCATAAAGCCACCATTGGAGTGCTTCCGCGCATAACAATCCTGCCCCCAGACCGGGACTCCGCCAACGAAGAATATACCAGGCAGGGCACAACCCAAGGAATGGGAGCCGGAGAGGGCACACTTCCGCGCATTTTGAACCGGCTCCCCGACTGGAGGCTACTGGCAAAGCATAAAACAGGCCGGGCACAATCCGGGGCATGGGAGCCAGAGAGGGCATGCTTCTGTGCGTACCAATCAGGACCCCCAACTGGGCACAACCCGGGGCATAAAGGCCGACCATTGGAGCACTTCCGTGCATAATAATCTGGCCCCCCGACCGGGGCTCGGGGAACAGAAGCTGCCAATGAGCACTTCGGCGTTTTAGTTCTGGCTCCCCGTCTCAGAGCCCCACCATCGAAGCTTAAACCAGGCCTGACACTACCCGGGGCATGGGAGCCAGAGACGGTGCACTTCTGCACGTACCAATCAGGTCACCTGAAAGGGCACAACCCGGGAAATGGGAGCTGGCAACCAATGCTTCAGTGCTTTAGTCCTGGCTCCCTGATTGGAGCCCCACCGGTGAAGCGTGAACCAGGCCGGGCACTACCCAGGGCATGGGAGCCAGAGAGGGTGCACTTCTGTGAGCACCAATCAGGTCCCCCGACTGGGGAGCGCTTCCGTGCGTAACAATCCGGCCCCTCGACCAGGGCTTGGGGAACGGGAGCTGCCAACAAGCACTTCGGTGCTTTAGTCCCGGCTCCCCGACTCAGAGACCCACCGGCAAAGCATAAACTGGGCCGGGCACTACTTGGGGCATGGGAGCCAGAGAGGGCGCTCTTCTGCGGGTACCAATAAGGTCCCCCGACCGGGCCCAACCCAAGGCTTAAAGGCTGCCATTGGAGTGCTTCTGCGCATAACAATCCAGCCCCCGACCAGTGCTCCACCAACCAAGAGTAAACCGGGCTGGGCACAACCCAGGGAATGGGAGCTGGAGATGGCGCACTTCCGCGCATTATGAACCGGCTCCCCGACCAGAGACCCACCAGCGAAGCGTAAAATGGGCCAGGCGCAACAGGGGGCATGAGAGCCAGAGAGGGCACGCTTCTGCGTGCACTTGTCAGGTCCCCCGACCTGGAACAACCTGGGGCATAAAGGCCACCATTGGTGCACTTCCAGGCATAACAATCCGGCCCCTTGACCGGTACTCCACAAACAAAGAGTAAACTGGGCAGGGCACAACCCACTGGATGAGTGCCGGAGAGAGCGCACTTCCATTCATTCTGAAACGGCTCCCTGACCGGAGGCCCACTGGCAAAGCATAAACTGTGCCGGGCACTACCCAGGGCATGGGAGCCAGAGAGGGCGCACTTCTGTGCATACCAATCAGGTCCCCGACTGGGCACAACCCGGGGCATAAAGGCTGCCATTGGAGCGCTTCTGCACGTAACAATTCGGCCCACCGATCGGGCACAACTCGGGGAACGGGAGCCGGCATGAGAGCGCTTCGGTGCTTTAGTCCATACCCGGGGTATGGGAGCCAGAAAGGGCACGCTTCTGTGCATACCAATCAGATCCCCCGACAGAACACAACCCATGGCATAAAATCCGCTATTGGAGCGGTAACAATCCGGCCCTCCGACCGGGGCTCCACCAACGAAGGGTAAACCGGGCAGGGCACAACCCAGGGAATTGAAGCCAGAGAGGGCGCACTTCCACGCATTCTGAACTGGCTCCCCGACTGGAGGCCACTGGCGAAGTGTAAACATGGCCAGGCACAATCCAGGGAATGGGAGCTGGCATTGCAAACCGGGTCCACAACCGGAGCCCCACCGGCGAAGCGTAAACCGAACGGGCACTACATGGGGCATGGGAGTCAGAGAGGGCGCGCTTCTGCATGTACCATTCAGGTCCCCTGACCGGGCACAACCTAAGGCATAAAGGCCGCCATTGGAGCGCTTCCGTGCATAACAATCCGGCCCCCCTGACCTGGGCTCCACCAACGAAGAGTCAACCGTGCAGGGCACAACCCAGGGATTGGGAGCTGGAATGCGAGCGCTTCGGTGCTTTAGTCCCAGCTCCTCAACCGGAGCCCCACCGGCGAAACGTAAACCGGGCCGGGCACTACCCGGGGCATGTGAGCCGGAGAGGGCGCACTTCTGCACGTACCAATCAGGACCCCCGACCGGGCACAACCCAGGGCACAACCCAGGGCATAAAGGCTGACCATTGGAGCGATTCTGCACGTAACAATCCGGCCCCCGACTCGGGCACAACATGAGGCATGAAGGCCGCCATTGGAGTGTTTCCACATGTAACAATCCAGCCCCCCTGACCGGGGCACCACCAACAAAGAGTAAACCAGGCAGGTCACAACCCAGAAAATGGGAGCCGGAGAGGGCGCACTTCCGCGCATTCTCAACTGGTTCTCCAACCAAAGGCCCACCAGCAAAGCATAAAATGGGCCGGGCACAACCCAGGGCATGGGAGCCAGAGATGGCACACTTTTGCGCGTACCAATCAGGTCCCGCGACCAGGCACAACCCTGGGAATGGGAGGCGGCATGCGAGCGCTTTTGCACTTTAGTCACGGCTCCTGACCGGAGCCCCACCGATGAAGAGTAAACCTGGCTGGGCACTACCCGGGACATGGGAGCAAGAGAGGGTGCGCTTCTGCGCATACCAATCAGGTCCCCCGACTGGGCACAACCCAGGGCATAAAGGCCACCATTAGAGCGCTTTCGCGCGTAACAATACGGACCCCGTCCGGGACACAACCAACGAAGAATATACTGGTCAGGGCACAACCCAAGGAATGGGAGCTGGAGAGGGCACACTTCACGCATTCTGAACCGGCTCCATGAATGGAGGCCCACTGGCAAAGCATAAAATGGGCCCGACCAGGGCTCGGGGAACAGAAGCTGCCAATGAGCACTTCGACATTTTAGTTCTGGCTCCCCGACTCAGAGCCCCACCGGCGAAGCTTAAACCAGGCCGGGCACTACCCGGGGCATGGGAGCCAAAGAGGGCGCACTTCTGTGCGTACCAATCAGGTCCCCTGAAAGGGCACAACCCGGGAATGGGAGCTCCCCGACCGGAGCCCCACTGGTAAAGCATGAACCAGGCCGGGCACTACCTAGGGCATGGGAGCTAGAGAGGGCACGCTTCTGTGGGCACCAATCAGGTCCCTCGACCGGGCACAACCCGGGGCATAAAGGCCAACCATTGGAGCGCTTCTGCATGTAACAATCCAGCCCCCCGACCAGGGCTCCACCAACGAAGAGTAAACCGGGCAGGGCACAACCCAGGGAATGGGAGCCAGAGATGGCGCACATATGCGCATTCTGTACCGGCTCCCCGACCAGAGACCCACCAGCGAAGCGTAAAATGGGCCGGGCACAACCAGGGGCATGAAAGCTAGAGAGAGAACACTTCTGCGTGCACCAATCAGGTCCCTTAACACCTTTACAAGATTAGATTTTGCCACTGAAGTGGCTAGTTTATTGTGCACCCCATTTCCATCCTGTGGAGGGTAGTGGCTAGTTTATTGTGCACCCCATGTCCATCCTGTGGAGGGTAGTGGCTAGTTTATTGTGCACCCCATGTCCATCCTGTGGAGGGTAGCGCAAGAGCACATGGATACACAAAAGGAATAGGAACTAGGCCCTAAAAGGGTTAACAATTGTACATATGGATTTATATCTACACATCTACAGTTCACTTATCTGTTACAAGAGTTACAAATAGACTTGTCTGCACCACTACTACAAGTTTGAAGTATCACCATCAGCAACTTAGATGTTGTCTCACACCACCAGGAGTTTCATCCTCTGATCCGTATTAATCTTTCATTACAATGATTCCTACGTGTTCTCTCCTCCGTCCACTAACAACGTTCCAGTCACTGTTGAGTCAAGCGGTGAACTCTTCCTTCAGCGGTTCCTTGCCACGTCTGCCCATGATTTACATCTTTTTTCTCCTGTACTGAGTTTACTTATATTAGCTCTATTACATTCGAGTGCTTGGTTGCGGTCAGGGCTCATTATTTTTACGGTGTCTTCATCCATGTTAAGCTCTAGTTCAACATGATATTTTTGAAGCAGTTCTATGACAAATATACCTTTATTTTGCATTAACTTATGATATGATCCTTTGGGACACACTGTAAGAAGAGTGTACCATTGTTTAGCACTCAGGAGAGATGACACAGAGTTACCACCTTCCGTAGGGTTACGAGCGACTACAGGCACCTCTGGGTCACCAGGGACCATTGCATCACCAAGAACCTCTGGTTCACCAGGGACCTCTGCATCACCAAGGACCTCTGGTTCACCAGGGACCTCTGCATCACCAAAGGACCTCTGGTTCACCAGGGACCTCTGCATCACCAAGGACCTCTGGTTCACCAGGGACCTCTGCATCACCAAGGACCTCTGGTTCACCAGGGACCTCTGCATCACCAAGCACTTCTGGTTCATCAGGGAAATCTGCATCACCAAGTACCTCTGGTTCACCAGGGACCTCTGCATCACCAAGTACCTCTGGTTCACCAGGGATATCTGCATCACCAAGGACCTCTGGTTCACAAGGAACCTCTGCATCACCAAGCACCTCTGGTTCACCAGGGACCTCTGGTTCACCAGGGACCTCTGGTTCACCAGGGACCTCTGGTTCACCAAGCAGCACCTTTGGTTCACCAGGGACCTCTGCATCACCAAAGACCTCTGGTTCACCAGGGACCTCTGCATCACCAAGCACCTCTGGTTCACCAGGGACCTCTGCATCACCAAGCACCTCTGGTTCACCAGGGACTCTGCATCACCAAGCACCTCTGGTTCATAAGGGACCTCTGCGTCACCAAGGACCTCTGGTTCATCAGGGACCTCTGCATCACCAAGGACCTCTGGTTCACCAGGGACCTATGGTTCACCAGGGACCTCTGGTTCACCAGGGACCTCTGGTTCATCACGGCAGGGGAAGGCTTCTGTTCTTTCATTCATAACCTTGGAGCAGTAATTGATGCACTTCCTCAACAATACCGTCAATACCACCACGATGACGAGGGTTAAATATGTAAGAATTACGTCGTCTTCAAGTGACCCAACTGACTGCACAATCATCTGTGTCTGCGAATCTAAATATCTCAGTTGCCGTTCACCAACAGATGACCCACTGCTGACTGACAGATGGCTCACAGCTGGCCCAAAGAAGGCCAACAGATGGCCTTTGGGCCATCTGTTACCTTCAATACAACAGATGGCCTTTGGGCCATCTGTTGGCTCACAACTGGCCCATAGATAGCAAACAGATGACCACCATATATATGGCTGAGCCATCTGTTGGCTCACATTTGGCCCATAGATAGCAAAGAAATGACCACCAGATGGCTGAGTCATCTGTTGGCTCACATCTGGTCCATCGATAACAAACAAATGACCACCAGATGGCTCTTAACTTCATTCTGTTCCCTGTTTGTGTTTCATAACAATATAAAAGCTTACAAATGATATGAAGTAACAGCTCTTAGCTTGTAAATAACGAAAGAAATTCTTAGCTGAGGAAGGCAACAGCTCTTAGCTTGTAAATAAGGAAAGGAATTCTTAGCTGAGGAAGGCAACAGCTCTTAGCTTGTAAATAAGGAAAGGAACTCTTAGCTGAGGAAGGCAACAGCTCTTAGGTTGTAAATAAGAAAAAAAGAACTCTTAGCTGAGGAAGGCAACAGCTCTTAGCTTGTAAATAAGGAAAGGAATTCTTAGCTGAGGAAGGCAACAGCTCTTAGCTTGTAAATAAAGAAAGGAACTCTTAGCTGAGGAAGGCAACAGCTCTTAGCTTGTAAATAAGGAAAGGAACTCTTAGCTGAGGAAGGCAACAGCTCTTAGGTTGTAAATAAGAAAAAAGGAACTCTTAGCTGAGGAAGGCAACAGCTCTTAGCTTGTAAATAAGGAAAGGAACTCTTAGCTGAGAAAGGCACAGCTCTTACCTTGTAAATAGCAAAAGGAACTCTTAGCTGAGAAAGGCAATAGCTCTTAGCTTGTAAATAAGGAAAGGAACTCTTAGCTGAGGAAGGCAACAGCTCTTAGCTTGTAAATAAGGAAAGGAACTCTTAGCTGAGGAAGGTAACAGCTCTTAGCTTGTAAATAAGGAAAGAAACTCTTAGCTGAGGAAGACAACAGCTCTTAGTTTGTAAATAAGAAAAGGAACTCTTAGCTGAGGAAGGCAACAACTCTTAGCTTGTAAATAACGATAGGAACTCTTAGCTGAGGAAGGGAACAGCTCTAAGCTTGTAAATAACGAAAGGAACTCTTAGCTGAGGAAGGCAACAGCTCTTAGCTTGTAAATAAGGAAAGGAACTCTTAGCTGAGGAAGGCAACAGCTCTTAGCTTGTAAATAAAGAAAGGAACCCTTAGCTGAGGAAGGCAACAGCTCTTAGCTTGTAAATAAGGAAAGGAACTCTTAGCTGAGGAAGGTAACAGCTCTTAGCTTGTAAATAAGGAAAGAAACTCTTAGCTGAGGAAGGTAACAGCTCTTAGCTTGTAAATAAGGAAAGGAACTCTTAGCTGAGGAAGGCAACAGCTCTTAGCTTGTAAATAACGAAAGGTACCGAAAGGAACTCTTAGCTGAGGAAGGCAACAGCTCTTAGCTTGTAAATAACGAAAGGAACTCTTAGCTGAGGAAGGCAACAGCTTTTAGCTTGTAAATAAGGAAAGGAACTCTTAGCTGAGGAAGGCAACAGCTCTTAGCTTGTAAATAACGAAAGGAACTCTTAGCTGAGGAAGGTAACAGCTCTAGCTTGTAAATAACAAAGAACTCTTAGCTGAGGAAGGCAACAGCTTTTAGCTTGTAAATAAGGAAAGGAACTCTTAGCTGAGGAAGGCAACAGCTCTTAGCTTGTAAATAACGAAAGGAACTCTTAGCTGAGGAAGGTAACAGCTCTTAGCTTGTAAATAACGAAAGGAACTCTTAGCTGAGGAAGGAAACACCTCTTAGCTTGTAAATAAGGAAAGGAACTCTTAGCTGAGGAAGGCAACAGCTCTTAGCTTGTAAATAAGGAAAGGAACTCTTAGCTGAGGAAGGCAACAGCTCTTAGCTTGTAAATAACGAAAGGAACTCTTAGCTGAGGAAGGCAACAGCTCTTAGCTTGTAAATAACGAAAGGAACTCTTAGCTGAGGAAGGAAACACCTCTTAGCTTGTAAATAAGGAAAGGATCTCTTAGCTGAGGAAGGCAACAGCTCTTAGCTTGTAAATAACGAAAGGAACTCTTAGCTGAGGAAGGAAACACCTCTTAGCTTGTAAATAAGGAAAGGATCTCTTAGCTGAGGAAGGCAACAGCTCTTAGCTTGTAAATAAGGAAAGGAACTCTTATCTAAGGAAGGTAACAACTCTTAGCTTGTAAATTAACATAGGAACTCTTTATCCTGTAAAAATCGTTTTGTAAATAAAAAAAAATTTCATTTCATCACCATCAGCACTTTCAAAACTGTTGTATAACATCACTATCAATACTCACTCCCTTTATTTCACTATCAATACTATCTTTCATTACATCATTATCAGTACTATTTTTTACTGTCAACACAATTTTTCATTACATCACTATTAACACTATCTTTCATTACAATACCACTACCTTATATTACATCACTATCAATAATATTTTATAACATCACTACCAACATTATCTCTCATTATCTTTCAATATATCACTATCAATAATACCTTTCATTATATCATAATCATCACTGTCATTCATTACATTACTATCAACACCATCTTAATATCACTATCAACACTGATTCATTACGTGAGAATCAGCACTATCCTTCATTACATCACCATTAGCACTATCTTGTACTACATCACTATCAGCACTATCAACACTTCTTCATTACATCACAATAATCACCATCATTACTTTCGTTTAATCATATCATCACTATATTTCATTTCATCATAACGAGCACTGTTTCGTTACATCACTGTTACTGTAACACTCTCATTATATCACTATCATCACTCTGTCACTATCAACAATCACTATATCACTCTCAACACAGTGTCTGTCATCACTAGCTTTCACTGCATCTCAGTCAGTTTCATTGCATCACTATTACTATCCTCAACACTCATTACAACAACATCACCCTATCATCACTATCACTATTATCACTGTCAACACTCGTTACATCTCTGTCACCACTATCACTATCATCCCTTTGAACACTTTAATTATATCACTATCACCACTATCACTATCTTCAATACTAACACTATCATTCATTATATCACTATCAGCACTATTACAATACATAGCTATCAACACTATCATTATATCACTTTCAACACTTTCATTACATCACTCTCAACACTATTATCACTATATTTCCCGAAATATCACTATCATAGTTAAGGTTAAACGAGTAAAAGACTTGAATTCCATCATCACTATAATATAGGAGAGTTACCTCTCAGATCAACAGTCGTCAGTGAGAGTTACCTCTCAGATCAACAGTCGTCACTGAGAGTTACCTCTCAGATCAACAGTCGTCACTGAGAGTTACCTCTAAGATCAACAGTCGTCACTGAGAGTTACCTCTAAGATCAACAGTCGTCACTGTTGAAGTTTAACCAGCGAGTTGAATACAAAGAAACTAATATGGACGTAGAGTATATTGGCACTTATCATCCAATATTTCAGCATACTCACTTCCTCTATTGGGATGAGATCAAGATGATCCTCGATAACACAACTCGACAATTCGGTAAGTGTTGTAGACTTACTGATGTTACAGAACTGTTTACGGAGCCCAGGTTGAGACCAGGTGAAGGTATGCTCTTGACTATGACCTTTCCTGATGGTACTGGTCATGCTGTGGCTTTGTATCGCTGCATGGATGGCTTTCTTTTGTATTACGATTCCTTATACGGCCAGGAACCACCAGAATTTTGGATGTTCCTCAGGCATAATAAATTCCCTACAAAATTTGTGAAGATAGTTGATCTGGCCAAACAAGGTGACGTACACTCCTGCGCCTACCACGCTCTCACCTTTCTAGATGTTGCTTCTAGTTGTAATCTTTATGACCATAAAGATGTTATTTTTTACTATGATGCAACAATGGGGAAATTTCCAGACCTGACAGCTGTACTTCGTGTTTATGCAATGGTAAGAGAGTTCGAAAGCGACTTAGATCTACACACTAACCGAAGTGACACGTTGCTAAAATCTGGGACTAAACTGTCCTCTCGTCTTGGCATAATACACAGAAAACAGCAGCGGAAAGTTAAGCGGTTATAGTCGCAGGGCATATTCCATAGCTAGGTCAGCAAGAAGCCTCGTAAACGTTCACGTTTTGACCAGACGGAGTCCAGAGCTAGAGATAAGAGGTCCCGCCGAAGCAGAAGAACCAGATGGAGCAGAGTTACAAGAACCAGCTCCCACCGACACTGAAGAACCAGATGGTGGATAGACCCAGGAATACCAGGTCCTGGAACTGAATAACGTTATGAAGGCTGAAGCTCGTAGGACTCCAGGACCTCGCAGGGATTTACCACTTTACGTCAGGGACTGTCTATCCTCATAGGGAAGATTTCTGATACATGGGATCAACTTTGTCATCCTCCTCTTTACGTTACCTTTGTGTACTTTGCTTGCTGCTCAAGTGAGACCTATAGTCCGCTGAGTTGAGCATGATGCTCACTGGACAGACAGGCACCTTATGAATTAAAGATACCCAGATATTGCATATGTGTTTAATTATTCATCGAAAGAGGCTGTGTTTGAAGTAATACCAGGATACCTTTGTCGGATTATTGAGCCTCAGAAAGGTTAAAATCTTCTTAACCACGATATTGTTATTTGCAAAAATATATGCATAGAGAGAGAGCAAGTGACGTTTACACGTTGTGAATAAGTCACACAAACAAACACACACACACACACATACAAAATACTGCGGGGAATCGACAAGGTAGACAGGGACAGGATGTTCCAGAGAGGGAACACAGAAACAAGGGGACACAACTGGAAGCTGAAGACTCAGATGAGTCAAAGGGATGTTAGGAAGCATTTCTTCAGCCACAGAGTAGTCAGGAAGTGGAATAGTCTAGAGAAAGATATAGTGGAGGCAGGAACCATACATAGTTTTAAGACAGGTATGATAAAGCTCATGGAGCAGGGAGAGCAAAGACCAGTAGCGGACAGGAAGAGGCGGGGCCAGGAGCTGAGTCTCGACCCTGCAACCACAATTAGGTGAGTACAATTAGGTGAGTACACACACACACACACACACACACATATACACACACACACATATACACACAGACAAGAGACAAAAAAGATAGACCTACTCATTTAGGCTTATATTACTTTACGTCAGGGACTCCAGCAATAATATATTTTCTTGTCAGGACTAATATTAAAAGTTTTGTTTTGAAGATTAAGAATCAGAATTAATATTGATTTTCATATTTATAGGAAAATTATGAACAATTGTTACTTTAATTGAAATGGATGACAGTGGTAGGAGTGCACGACTAGCCTGTATGAAGGTGCACGGCAGTGCTAGGAGTGCACGACTAGCCTGTATGAAGGTGCACGGCAGTGCTAGGAGTGCACGACTAGCCTGTATGAAGGTGCACGGCAGTGCTAGGAGTGCACGACTAGCCTGTATGAAGGTGCACGGCAGTGCTAGGAGTGCACGACTAGCTGTATGAGGTGCACAGCAGTAACAGAAGTGCACGAGTAGGATATATGAAGGTGCATGGCAGCACTAGTGGTGCACTACTAGGATGAATGAAGGTGCTCGGCAGTACTAGGGGTGCACGACTAGGATATATGAAGGTGCACACCATCACTAGTGGTGCACGTACTAGTACGTTTTACAAGCAGGGGTTGGTGCCGTACTAGTACGCGTAAATTCTAGCGGCTTCAAATCGAGGGGGAGAAAGCTGGTAAGCCTGCATGTGATAGAATGGGTCTATGTGGTAAGTGTGGGCAGTAGGAAAAAAATCTATGCACCTGCATTGCATTGTGGGAGTTGTAATTCAGTACACCTTTGTCACCAAGCCATGAGGTAAGGAATACCTCACTCCCTCAGTGTGAGTGGTAGGGAAGGCAGTGAGGGGAAGGCTGGCTGGCAGGCAGGCAGGCAGGCAGGCTGGCTGGCTGACCAGCTGGCTGGCTAGCTAGCTGGCTCTGTCACACAGGTACACATAAATACATAGTGTAAATAACCTAGGATAAATACATAGTGTAAATTACAGAGGATAAATACATAGTGTAAATTACAGAGGATAGCCCAAAAAATCCAGACTGGCAAATAATATATCAGGACTCAGATGTGGCAGTGTTGGTTCAATAGTGACTGTCTCTGAGACAGCCAGAAAGACAGACAGGCAGACAGACAGGCAGATAAAACAGTGAAAACAAATAAAGGGAAGGCTGTGTTCCTCATTTGTCAAATGTCATCACTCTTGATAAGATGAGGCTAACCCCTGGCTGGCTGGCAGGGAGGAAGGCAGGGAGGGTGGGAGGGAGGCAGGGAGAGTGGCAGGGAGGGAGGGAGGCAGGGGTTTAGGCAGGCAGGCGAAAGCATCAAATGTCAACAGTAATTAGTTTAGTGATAATAAATAAGATAAGAGGACCCTCACCCCTCTTCAAATGTAACTTTTGTAATTAGATTAGTGATAAGACTGACACTTACACCTTCCTTCAATAATAATAATAATAATAATAATAATAATAATAATAATAATAATAATAATAATAATAATTATTATTATTATTATTATTATTATTATTATTATTATTATTATTATAATAATATTCTCACGTGTATCCTAGGTAATTTACACTATGTATAATTGTATTTATGTGTTCCTGTGAGATAGAGACACAGCCAGCCAGCCAGCTGACCATCCATGCAACCAGCTGTTCAGCCAGCCAGCTGGCTAGCTGGTCAGCCAGCAAGCCAGCTGGCCAGCCAGCTAGCTGGTCAGCTAGCCAGCCAGCCAGCTGGTCAGCTAACCAGCCAGCCAGCCAGCTGGTCAGCAAGCCAGCCGGCTAGCTGATCAGCCAGCAAGCCAGCCAGTCGACTGGCCATCCATCCAGCCAGCTGTTCAGCCAGCTAGCCAGCCAGCCAGCTGGCCAGCTAGCCAGCCAGCTGGTCAGCTAGCCAGCCAGCCAGCTGGTCAGCTAGCCAGCCAGCCAGCCAGCTGATCAGCAAACCAGCTGGTCAGCCAGCCAGCTGGTCAGCCAGTCAGCCAGCAGTTATTGTGTAGTATACAAGGAGTGTATATATACAAAATATGGTTTATATTGGTCTCAGAGGACATAAAAGTTACTTGAAAAAATAAAATATTAAAAAATAAAAGAAAAAAGTCGAAAAAAATAAATAAACTATTACCGTTCAACCGGAAGTCACCGATGTTGCTGTCAGCGGTTCAATTTGGTCAACTTGAAGCCTCCATATCTCCGTAAGTATTGATCGCAAAATTTTTTTGTTTAGAGATTTAGATTTAGAAAACAAAACTCTATCATTTCATAAGATAAAATAATTTTTTTTTCCCGAATGAACACGTTTCCGAGAAGGCCTGTCGACCCCCAATTAATTAACTCGGGGTAACAATAACAGAAGACAAGTAATTTCGACTCCAGCTTAACAGAAGAATGGACGATTCCATCTGTGATACTGTATCCACAGTGGTACAGTGCAAGACCTACACTGTACCACTGTACCAACAGTGGTACAATGCTGAACCTACATGCGAGAACAAAGACTGCCCTTGCCCATGATTCTAGTAAGATATAGCATCAAATGCCTTCTTGAAGTCTAAGAAAATGCAATTCACATATCCATCCATCTCTTCTCTCTCTCTCCTCTTATTTTACAGAGGTTTTAGAAGGTTAGGTTTAGGGTTCTTAACTTTATTTACATGTTAAGAATATTACTAATATCAGATAATTTGAAAGACTTTTTTTGTTATCAGGATGAAGTTGGAGCCATCTGTGGGCCAGCTGTTTCATTTGGTCAACTGACTTTATTTAGTTGATATCGTTATGCTGGACGAACATATTCCAGACACGAGTCATCCTGGGAATAAATGATCTCAGATGAAGCAATGTTCTGGAGAAGGTTACAGTCAGAGTGTAGTTGCTGCTGGCTGCCTGCCTTGTTATAAGATAAGATAAGATAAGATTTCTTTGGACTTTTATCCCCGGAGGGTTAGCCATCCAGGATTACCCAAGAAAGTAAGTGAGTCATCGAGGACTGTCTGTCTTATTTCCGTTGGGGTCCTCAATCTTGTCCCCCAAGATGCGACCCACACCAGTCGACTAACACCCAGGTATCTATTTGCTGCTAGGTGAACATGACAACAGGTGTAAGGAAACACGTTGAAATGTTTCCACCTCGCCGGGAATCGAACCCGGGCCCTCCGTGTGTGAAGCGAGAGCTTCACACACGGTGTGAAGGAGCAACAGGGGATTGTAGAGAGTGAGGGGACCCCGGAGCGATTGCGATTGGAATTGGAGTTACATGCACCGCTGTTGGAGGATATACAGCATTTGTTAGACAGTCCTTTGGAGGACCTGACGTCCCCAACTGTAAGTATGAGTGGAGTAGTGCCTGAGGAGAATGTGATGGAGACAGTGGGGATGTGTGTGCATGAGGTTGTGGAGGAGATAATCCTCCCGGTCAAGGTTGTGAGTGCGGAAGTGCATCGTTCTCATCACGGTGAGGACATGGAGGCCTCTGAATCCTCCAGGAAAAGGCCTGGTGAGCCTGAAGAGGAGGACGTATTAATGCTTGCTCAAAGGGCCAAGAAAGCATGAGTGGATGTAACGTGTGGGGGCAAGGGTGGTGTAAGAGGCAAAGATGTTTGTATGGACAGTAAGAAGCATATGGATAGTGTGAATGATAAGACCAGTGATAAGGGTGACAAGGCAGGGATTGTCAAAGATAGTGTGCAGAAATATCAAGGACACCGAGGAAAACCCCCGATGCAACGTTCAGGTGCCTTAATATAAATGTCAATGGCCTCCGATCTGAGGTCAAGAGGAGGTGGGTGGAGGAAACATTGAATAGGATGGAAGTAGATTTGTGTATTATACAGGAACATAACTATCGTGTTGGGTATGAATTGCGTTTGAATGGGTTCCAGGTGTTTGTAGGTAAGTCGGCTAATTTCAAGGGTGGGGTGGTAATAGGAATCCGTGAATCCAGTCCCTTTCGACTATTGACATGGGAGGAGTGGGAGTGGGTAGGATGATACGTGTAGAGGGATTCTGGGGAGAATATAGGGTGATGTTTGTGGGAGTTTACATCCGGCTGTGAATTGAAGGAAAGCTAAGGAGGACTTTATTAGGGAAACTTTGATATATGGGTTGCGTGATATGCCAGTCATTACCATTATGGGAGGTGATTGGAACTGCACAATTTGCAGTAAGGATGTAGAACCTCGTGGGGCAGGCCATGTATTGGGATTGCTAAGGGTGGTGTTAGGAGCGGTAGGTGTGGTGGACGTGGTGTGTGGTGATGGGTGGAAAGTTGAACACACCTTTGTGAGATGCGGGTACGCTGCTCGATTGGACAGGGTATATGTTACCAAGGCAGTGCAAGTGGTACGTATACAGAATATAGATGTTGGGTTTTCTGACCATAGTTGTGTGTTGCTAGATTTAAATTGGCTAGGAGTGGTGACGACATATCAAAGTTTTTGGAAAATGAACGGGAGGTTTTTACATAACGATGTTAGCCGGGAAAACTTTGCGCAGTGGTGGAAAGTGCTCTGGAGGGATGGAAAGTGGGAGAGTGACATCACTCGGTGGTGGAATAAACAGGCGAAACAGGCTATTAGAGATTACTATTGAAGGGAGGCTCAGATCGATGGTCAATACTGGTACAGACTACAGCGTTATCTAGATGAACAATTACGAGGTTATAATGACAGGGGGTGGGGATTCATCAGGTGGAGGTGGAGGGATTGAAGGAACAGCTGCACGTGGTGCAGAATGAAAGGTTTCACACATTCAGAATAAAAGCAGGGGTAGAGGATGTATTGTGGGAAAATCGGCCATCAGTGACTGTTCTACGTAAATTTCAGAAGAGGCATTCAGATATGACAATACTGACTGTCGGTGAGAGTGCATGAGGAGATCAGGAGTTATCAGGTGGGACAAGTTCTTAGATCAACGGAGAGTATCAGTTGCTATGCTGATACCTGGTTTCAGGGATATTTACAGAGTAAAGAGGGTGGGGCAGAAGCCAGGGAGGCGGTATTAGAGGGTATTATGCCCAGAATAGGGATGGATGAATGGTGAGGTATGGATGATGTAATTACTGAAGAGAAAGTTTGGGTTGCAATTCAGGGGATGCAGGAGCATAAGTCACCCGGTATAGATGGATTGCCGAGTGACTTTTATATTTTTAATTGGGAGGCAATGCAGGAATGTCTGACGTGTGTGTTTAACAGAATGAAGTATGATGGGGTCTTCGGGGGGGATCAGAATATAGGAGTGGTGGTGCTGATGCCGAAGAGAAAGGAGGCATCGACAATAAAGAATTATCATGCTATATCTCTCCTATGCGCTGATTATAAAAAATTTGTGCGAATATTAGCTAATAGGATAAAGTGTGTATTGGGAGTTGAAATAGAATAAGGTCAATGGGGGATCCCGGGGCACAATATGAGAGAAGGGCATTATCGAATTAGGGAATTTATTGAGAATAGAACAGGGGGTGTTGGCGGTGGATTGGGAGGGTGTATACGATTGTGTGGACAGAGGTATGTTAGTGAAAGTAATGGAAAATCAGGGTTTTAGTAGTGGGGTTCTTAGATGGGTTGAACCGTTATATGCGGGTGCATGTGTACATGTCCAGGTAAATGGGAAAGTGGGGAAGGAGGTTCGAATGGAGAGGAGTTTGCGACAGGGCTGTCCCCTGTCGCAAATTTTCTTTGCATGTGTGCAGGACCCTTTTTATAGATTGATACAGGCAGGGGTAAGAGAAAAGGCGGAAGGGCTTGGCAGTGCGACAGGCATCACAGGGTATGTTGATGACACCACCATTTTAGTGGGGAATGCGGAGGGTTTGGGTAATGTAGGGGTTATAATAGGAGTTTTTGGGAGTGCTACAGGATTAAGAGTAAATAAAGCAAAATCGAAATTATTTGAGGTGGGGCGTGGGTGGGGATGATCGTTGTGATGAGGTATGGATGGGTGATAGTTGGCAGTTTGAAGATATGTGGTGTGGTTTTCTTTATGGATGTGTGTAATGCTATAATATTAAATACGGAGGCGGTAGTAGGAGCGGTGGTAGGTAGAATGAGTGGGTGGAAGCCAGTGACTTAACATTGCTGCAAAGGGTCATTGTTGTGAATATGTTGGTATATAGTAAATTATGGCATGTGGCGGCCGTATATCCATTGGTGACGGAGGATGTCATAATGCTGCAAAATCGAGTCATATGGTATATATGGGGATATGGGAAACATTGGTTGTCTAAGGAGGTGGTAATGGAGAGACAGGGTGTGGGTGGAATGGGGTTGTTGCCATTGCAGCGGATGTTAATAGGGTTGTACATATGTAAAACACAGATTCTTAGGTGTGGCTGGGGCAGGAGGGAGAAAGGTGGGAAGGGTTATGAATGAGTTTCGAGGATGGTGGCAGGGAAAGAACCTGCTGTTATGTGAGGATATGTTGCGTACACTCTTGACTGTGAGGGAGCCGTCTAGGGTGAAGGTGAGTAAATTAGCGAGAGTTGGGAAAGGCAGGGGGCAGGGTCTAGGATCGGTATTAGGGGAGTCGGTGTTCCCTATGTATAACTGGAGGAGTGTATAGAGTAGTTTCAGGAAGTTGTGGATACCATTGTTAGTAAGGGATACCGCGTATCGTTTTTTACATGGGATATTGGCTTCAAGGGATGTGTTGTATAATATGGGATTGGTAAGAGACAGAGCGTGTGAGTGGTGTGGGAGCAATGAAAATGAGTATCATGCAGTTTTTCTTTTTTTGTGAGGAGCTAGGGCATCTGAGGTTATGGTTTGGAAGGGTGCTTCGATTGGTGGGAGGAGGGGATTAATGGCACTGAGAGTATTAAGCTTTGATATTGTGGGAGTTAGTAGTGAGGCGAGGCGAGCGATTATGTATTTGGCCATCGATTTTATATATATCTCGTGGTCAATGAGACGAGTTGGAGGAGCAATCAGGATCAGGGCCATGGCCCTATGTTTTTAAAGGACGTGTCTAAGAAATCGAAATATATATGGGAGAGGGCTCTTCCTGAGGCATATAGAGAGATAACGGTAGGGAAATTATTAGAGTTAAGGTAATACAGTATACCGGGGAGTGGATTCTCAGGTGAGGAGGGGATAAATTTTCGTGTGAGTTGTAAATCTTTGTGTGATGGGGAGTATGAATGAGGGGAGGAAGGTGACGGATGACAACGATTATTACTTCATGACATAGGTATGAAAGGGGTGCACGCCAGGTGGTGAGGAGGGGGGTTATGTAAGGGGAATAGCATCGAGGGTTTTCACAGAGTCACTATGGACACTTATGTTCATAAATATATATGTTTTGTTCATTATATTTAGGAGTCCAATTGGTTGCATTTACGTTTTAGCGTGTAAAGCTTGCCTTTATGGATCACTGGTAGTATGAGTGATGGATATATGGAGTTTGGTTATGTGAAACCATATCAGATGTGCCCTTAATAGGGTTGGTAGGGTGTCAGTATATTGTATAATATAGGTTATGGCATCGGGTTTACTATTGGTTGCGATGCCTATTAACACTTCAAGAACTTAATTGTCAATTGTGCACGAAAATAATGTTATATATTTGTTTGTTCTACTGGGATCTTGGTGATCCTTTATGTGTATAGTATACATTTGGTTAGAATGAACTGGCTTAATTTTATTTGTTAGAGTGTATCGAGTTAGAATCATATTGAGATGTGTTTAATTAGGACCGTGTACTGAGGGATGGGGGTTCCTGGTAGCTGCGTTGGCTACTTGGATGGAATAACCGTGCTCTTAAAGCACGGGGATTGTACCAAGCGCGGACCTGAGTATACGGAGAAACGATATGATGTACATATGTTAGGATGTGTTGTTTATAAAACCCATATCTTGGTGAAACCTAATTGTTAGGGATCCCATTTTGAAGAGATCCTGTCCTCTCAGTTCCGATTAGTGCATTGAGTGTGCAGGTTCTGATCAATGTCATGGTGTTTCAATAATAATAACTCAAAGGATATGTTTGCCATTGTATAATGTGTTTGTCATTCTATAGCACTTAGAAGCGTTGTGGCAATGCCCATACTTATTGTGGGAAGTTTCATGATAGCCTATTCTTTGTTCCAAAAATTATGGCCAATTGTACAAGTGTATATTGTCATACATATGTTTGTTCTTAGGGGGCCTTGGTGACCCTTTATGTGTAAGTTATTCCATAGTTTAATTTGATGGGACATGTACAATTTGTATAAAGATATGGTACTGCTCCATAGCGTTTTCCTGTGATGTCCGGGAACAATGATTAGATTAGAGGGTTTGTATCAGGTCATAGTGGACCTTAATTGATCCCTATGTAGGGAAGGGGGAGGAATATTTGGTAGCCAGCTGGCTACAGGGATGGTTATCAAATGTGCTATTGGGTATGGTGTTTACATCAGGTATAACCGTGTGTACGTATATTTCTGGTGTATGCGACTGGGAGTTTGTCATATATAGAGAAGTGATGTACATATATTTGAAATGTATTAGCTGATAAAATTTTATATTGCAGCAGGGACAAACCTATATAATGGAGGAGCTTTGTTATGGTTTCTATTGTTATATGGTTATTTTCTGTTGCGGTTCACCTTATTGTGGTAGGGGTTATAGGTTATAGGCGCTGTCAGGCCTATGGGTTTCAATTATTATATGTCATATGTCTGGTGATGTATTTTGTTTTAATACAAATAAAAAATAAAAAAATATTTTCTAAGTTATTAAATAGGGACATTTTGAGGTTCTGCTGCTCCCTGTCAACCTTATGAATAAACGAGCGTTTCCTTAAGGGTAAAGTGGGTCAGCCTCTTAAAATAGGACTGTTTCCCTCTTGCTGCTTTCCCTTGACCCATTTTCTTTTTATGAGAAAGTAATTTCCTACTGATAGATGCCAGATACTGATCTTAAATCAGAATATTAAGCCTTTTATTATGATATGGAGTCTGACGGGATGCTGGTGATATCTGACATATCAATAATGTGGTCGATTAGTCATGATCATATATTTAATGTTGATGGGGTTTTATATGCTTTCTAATGCTATTGTTTTAATTTCTTGCCTTCTTCTGGCACCTGGCACTCGTCTGCTTGATGCCATCTATTAGTAAGTAAGTTTATTCAGGTATACACAAATACAGTTACATAGATTATCATACATAGCAGCATGTGTGTAGAGAACCTAGGATAACAAAAAAAAAAGTCAGACAGAGTTACTTATATCTCATTCTAGCTCGAGTCGTTACCCTGAACGAATCTACCTGGACTTCCTAGTCATTTCTGCAACACTGCAAGCTCCTGAAGATGTGTTGATTGCAACATGAACTATATGGGATTTTCAATGCTAAGATGCATTAAAAATCACTGATGACCATGAAGAGGAACTTATGTTATTGGTTGACAGCTCAGAACCCCATCAGCCACAGTTCTGGGTTTCCTCCGACTCAGCTGTGGAAAAATAAACACATAAGCAGTATAATGTGATCCTTTATTGACAACGTTTCGCCCACGCAGTGGGCTTTATCGAGTCAGACAGATCTGTCTGTGACTCGATAAAGCCCACTGCGTGGGCGAAAAGTTGTGTCGGTATTTTATACCATTTATTTCCATCGACTCAGCTGTCTTGACAGCCACTGGCTGTAAATACAAGGATTATGACCAAGGTTAAAAAGAGTGCTCTGAAGATATATATTCCACTGTTTCATGTTTATCAGCTGGAACGTCGTGGGTGAGTCTTACCTGGGTTTGGGCAATCACCTTGAGTCTTGGTGTCTACTGGTTAGTCCGATCAAATCCCATATCAATACCTATTAGCTGCAGCTAATCCTGTAAAACATGAGTTTGGAGTGAGCTTACCTGGGTGTGTGTATCGTACCCAAAGGACATGACGCTGGGAATGATAGCTTGATTAAAGATGGGATGATACCACTCTTGCTTGAAGGTAGGATGATTTTACTCTTCCTTGAAGGTACGATGATTTTACTCTTCCTTGAAGGTACGATGATTCCACTCTTCCTTGGAACGAAGTAAAGCGAATTAGTAAGACGGGAATGTTCTAAATTAAACACCCCGGGTACTACAAATTATTTCAACGTCACTCGAACTGCCATCACTTGTTCACGTTAGGGAGAATGACTGGCGATAATTCACTTTGCAAAGATAACTATTGTAGTTGATCACCGAAACTCTTTCCAGGTACACTCTAGGTAGCTTTGTTCCAATTCTTCTTAATGATCGATCGAGTGAGAATAAGTGACACAGAGAAACACGATTTGACCAGAATTTACGATTTTATGCATGTGATCTGTGTAGCACTTCTGCGGCATGTCACTTACCCGCTCAGATCTGTGTAGCACTTCTGCGGCATGTCACTTACCCGCTCAGATCTGTGTAGCACTTCTGCTGCATGTCACTTACCCGCTCACATCTGTGTAGCACTTCTGCGGCATGTCACTTACCCGCTCAGATCTGTGTAGCACTTCTGCGGCATGTCACTTACCCGCTCAGATCTGTGTAGCACTTCTGCGGCATGTCACTTACCCGCTCAGATCTGTGTAGCACTTCTGCGGGATGTCGCTTACCCGCTCAGATCTGTGTAGCACTTCTGCGGGATGTCGCTTACCCGCTCAGATCTGTCAACAGACTTGCCGACTACAAGACTTTTTTTTATATATTTTATTATAAAAAAAACATATAACAGTACATGAACAAAAGATTTTCACAAACTGTGCTTCACTATTGCTTCCAGAGCAACAAAATACAAAGTAAACCGCAAACAATTACCATCTCACTTGTGGTGTCTCACTCTATTTCATGAAAACGCAAGAGTGTCTAATGACTGTATAACATTAACAAGAAAACCTGAACAACAATTATATAAATACAATCCATTATTACATGAATCATAACAATGATGTCATATACTTCAATAAAGTCATAGAACCTACATAATATATATAATATATCTATTAAACATCACGATACATTATGCCTCCACTCAACTCATGATAATATTGCAATCATTCCTTGAAAACATTCATAATAATATACTGACAGTGTAAATCACACTAGGACAATATACCGTGACAACGTAGCCTAAACCCTACAATCATCCCAAAGGAAAACCCAAGAATACCAATAACTATATAACAGTAACACAAAAACAAACATTATATAATAAGAATTGTACATTACAATAATCAAAAGATCATTTCTTTTTCTTCCATAAAGCCAATGTACATATAAATTAATGCATTATCCATACATAATTCCAAAATATATATAATATGTCTTATCAATATAAACAAGGATCAGTTATGGAAGGAGAAGAGGGAATATAAATGTGTAAATTCAAGGCTTGTGTGGATTAAAATAAGGGTCGGATGCGAAAAGTGGGTCATAATAAGCGTGTGTGCACCTGGAGAAGAGAAGAGTGTAGAGGAGAGAGAGAGAGATTTTGGGAGATGTTAAGCGAATGTATAGGAACTTTTGACCCAAGTGAGAGAGTAATTGTGGTAGAGGACTTGAATGCTAAAGTAGGAGAAACATGTAGAGAGGGTGTGGTAGGTAAGTTTGGGGTGCCAGGTGTAAATGATAATGGGAGCCCTTTGATTGAACTTTGTATAGAAAGGGGTTTAGTTATAGGTAATACATATTTTAAGAAAAAGAGGATAAATAAGTATACAAGATATGATGTAGGGAGTAATGACAGTAGTTTGTTGGACTACGTATTGGTAGATAAAAGACTGTTGAGTAGACTTCAGGATGTACATGTTTATAGAGGGGCCACAGATTTAGTTATTTAGTTATAGCTACAGTGGGAGTAAAAGGTAGATGGGATACAAGGAAAATAGAAGCAGTAAGTAAGAGAGAGGTGAAGGTTTATAAACTAAAAGAGGAGGCAGTTAGGGTAAGATATAAACAACTATTGGAGGATAGATGGGCTAGTGAGAGTGTAGGCAATGGGGTCGAAGATGTATGGGGTAGATTTAAAAATGTAATGTTAGAGTGTTCAGCAGAAGTTTGTGGTTACAGGCGAGTGGGTGCGGGAGGGAAGAAGAGTGATTGGTGGAAGGATGATGTAAAGAGAGTAGTAAAGGAGAAAAAGTTAGCATATGAGAGGTTTTTACAAAGTAGAAGTGATGCAAGGAGGGAAGAGTATATGGAGAGAAAAGGAGAGGTTAAGAGAGTGGTGAATCAATGTAAAAAGAGAGCAAATGAGAGAGTGGGTGAGATGTTATCAAGAAATTTTGTTGAAAATAAAAAAAAGTTTTGGAGTGATATTAATAAGTTGAGGAAGCCTAGGGAACAAATGGATTTGATAGTTAAAAATAGGAGAGGAGAGTTATTAAATGGAGAGTTAGAGGTATCAGGAAGATGGAGGGAATATTTTGAGGAGTTGTTAAATGGTGATGACGACAGGGAAGCTGTGATTTCGTGTATAGGGCAAGGAGGAATAACATCTTGTAGGAGTATGGAAGAGCCAGTTGTGAGTGTGGGGGAAGTTCGTGAGGCAGTGGGTAGAATGAAAGGGGGTAAGGCAGCTGGGATTGATGGGATAAAGATAGAAATGTTAAAAGCAGGTGGGGATATAGTTTTGGAGTGGTTGGTGCTATTATTTAATAAATGTATGGAAGAGGGTAAGGTACCTAGGGATTGGCAGAGAGCGTGTATTGTTCCTTTGTATAAAGGCAAAGGGGACAAAAGAGAGTGCAAAAATTATAGGGGAATAAAGTCTGTTGAGTGTACCTGGTAAAGTGTATGGTAGAGTTATTATTGAAAGAATTAAGAGTAAGACAGAAAGCAGGATAGCAGATGAACAAGGGAGCTTTAGGAAATGTAGGGGGTGTGTAGACCAAGTGTTTGCAGTGAAACATATAGGTGAACAGTATTTGGATAAGGGTGAAGAGGTTTTTGTGGCATTTATGGATTTGGAAAAGGCGTATGATAGGGTGGATAGGGAAGCAATGTGGCAGATGTTGCAGGTGTATGGAATAGGAGGTAGGTTAGTGAAAGCAGTGAAGATTTTTTATGAGTATAGTGAGGCTCAGGTTAGAGTGTGTAGGAGGAAGGGGGACTATTTCCCAGTAAAAGTGGGCCTTAGACAAGGATGTGTGATGTCACCGTGGTTGTTCAATATATTTATAGATGGGGTTGTAAGAGAAGTGAATGCGGGAGTCTTGGCAAGAGGTGTGGGGTTAAAAGATAAAGAATCAAATACAAAGTGGGAGTTGTCACAGTTGCTTTTTGCTGATGACACTGTGCTTTTGGGAGATTCTGAAGAGAAGTTGCAGAGGTTGGTGGATGAATTTGGTAGGGTGTGTAAAAGAAGAAAATTGAAAGTGAATATAGGAAAGAGTAAGGTGATGAGGATAACAAAAAGATTAGGTGACGAAAGATTGGATATCAGATTGGAGTGAGAGAGTATGGAGGAGGTGAATGTATTCAGATATTTGGGAGTGGACATGTCAGCGGATGGGTCTATGAAGGATGAGGTAATCACTAGAATTGATGAGGGAAAAGGGTGAGTGGAGCACTTTGGAGTCTGTGGAGACAAAGAACTTTGTCCATGGAAGTAAAGAGGGAATGTATGAAGTATATTATACAACACTCTTATAGGGGTACAGCATTCATCCCATGTCAGCTGGTCATTTGCGTGTGAAGATAATGCACGTCAGAGGCTCGCGATTGAAGCTTAGAGGAGGCGGATTACCTCTCATTACCAGACATAAGCTGACAGACGTGGCTGGAGTGGTCTCGTACTATAGAAATAACAAACCATCAAAGATTCTATGTGTATAAATCTGTATGACCAACAAGCTGGGTAGGTTACCTAGAAAGCTTAGATGGGGTAAGAAGGTTTCATGTCTGAGGGGCTTGGAATTAAGCAGATGTGGAGGTTTTGATTAGGAGGAATGGGATTACAAATGGTTTCAAGACTGAGGGGTTGTTGAGGTGGCAGACATGTAGAAGAGATGGAAACCGGAGACGGACTAGTCCTGAGATGGAATAAGTCGACTGAAGGAGGGGAGGGCGTAAGGGTTTAAGTGGGTTTGCAGGCTTGTTAAATGACATGTAGAGTGTAAAAGAAAACCCTGCTCTTTTGGGCAAAAGGACAGTTGATGGGAAGTAATTGATGAAAGGGTGAAAGTTTTTCTTTTTCGGGCCACCATGCCTTGGTGGGAATCGGCCGATGTGTTAATAAAAAAAAATATAAACAAAAGTAAAGCCGCAACCGGTACCACTCCACTTGTTGTGTTCTCACTATTTCATGAAACTCTAAATTGTTTAAATACTGTACATCATTAACACGCAACCCTGAAAAAACAGTGGTATTAAAACCTAAACATTAGTGCATTAATCTAAAACAATGATGTCATAACCAACAATAAGCCTGGTAACCAATACTATATCTATAATATATTTATTTGACGTCACGATACATTATGCCTCCACACAACTCGTGATAATGTCACCATCACGCCCCGAGACATCTATAATAATATATAAATGACAATGTTATCGCACTAGTACAATATATGACGTCAGATTAGCCTATACCCTACAATCATACCAAGAGTGCCAATGTCTATTTAACAGTTACACAAAAACTAATATTATAAAATAAGAATAGTACATTACAATAATCAAAAGATCAGTTCATACACTTTTATAAAGCCTCTGCCCATATTAAAGAATGCATGAACCGTACATACTTCCTTAATATGTTTAATTTGTCTTATCAATAAAGGAAACTTTGTGTCCAGAAATATCACCTCTTAACAACTGAAACTCTTACAATATTGGTAGAAAAAATATCGTCTGATCCATTTGTTTCCCAACACATTAAGCAATATAACATAATTTAAGTACACCATTTAAAGGAACTAGCCTTGGCCGTTCCTATAAGAAACATGACTTGAAAATTATAAATCATTAATAACATCCTCTCAACACTTTCGGAAAACCCCGCTGGCATACTCCATTTCCATGAACATGTCCTTCGTCACGTCATAATGTTAGTATGGTCCATTCTGATACACACTTTCATTCTCCTATTCCTATATTCCTCTTTCGCGTCAGTTGTCTGTACCCCATCTCTCATTAACAGAGTATATTAGTCTCCAGTCTTCCACCCTCCCCCAGTATCATACTACTAGACTCCTAGACACACATACATCACAACATCTACCCCCACCCTACATACTCCTATCCTACAAAGAAACCAGTCCATTCCAACACTACGTTTAATCAACGTAATAATTTTTCTACTGTTAATGATCTATATCCCTCAGAAAAACTCGATGCCCCTTTTCCTCCATATAATATCCTGTTTCTACACATGGACTGATACACGCTACCCACTAATGCTCTTATCCTACAGGCCCCACCCTCCTCCAGCATTCCCCACGATACGTACAAAAAATCCTCGACTACATACATGATTGCCCTTCCTACCTCCCTCGGTGTTCCCCCCCCATCAAAACTTAAAGCCCTCAAGAGCGAAAAATGCCCCCCCCCTCCCACCAATACTATCACCCTTGCAAGCCACAGCCTCACCACCTCTAAAGATTCACAAAAATAGACAGCATGATACGCTGACATGCATTCATACTCACCAGCCCCATTCTATACAATGCCATGACCCTCCCTACACGTATTCCCTGCATCCCCCTTTTCTCAAAAAAAACTGTTTTACATACACGGCTTTCACCCTACTTTCCAAGGGAATAAGTCCCAACCCACCTCGTCGGACTTTCATCATGACAACCTCCTTTCTTAGCCACGGCCTTCCATACCCCCACACATACCTTAACACTTTCCTTTGTAATTCCCTTACATCTTCCATCCTCGAAGGATACACGGCAGCCACATTCCACACCTTACTATATACAAGAGTATTCACCACCACCACCCTCTGCATTAGCATTACATCTTCTGTCCTCCAACCCCTCATTCTACCCAGAGCCCTACTCACCACCTCCACAGAGTTTACCTGCCTAGCCTCTTCCACATCTGCCATATACACTATTCCACACATTTTAATCCTATCAGCAGCATTCTATCCATATGCCTCTCCCAAGCCTCCTCCCACCCACATTCCAACTTCCAATAACTTAGATTTTGCACCATTGACCCTCATCCCTGTTGCAGCCCCAAAAATCTCTATAATGCGTCCCACGTTCGCCAACCCTTCCTCCCCACCCACTAGTACAGTTGTATCATCTACGTACCCCACTATGCCCACACCACAAGCTTCCCCCTGTCCACTCTCTCCCACTCCTTCCTCTATTAACCTATAAAATGGATCTTGCATACACGCGAAAAGGATTTATGACAATGGACACCCCTGTCTCAGTCCCCTTTCCATTATCACCTGTCGTCCCAACTTCCCATTCACCTGCACCCGCACCTTTGCAGAATTATACAAAGTCTCTACCCATATCCCTGTCTTCTTAACATAATCCCCAACATTTGTCGATCCACACAGTCATATGCTTCCTTCCAATCAATTCCCAGAACAATTCTCCCCCTTCCTACCCTCAATAAAATCCTTGATTCGACCATGGCCTACATTCATACTTCTACCAGGTATACCTGATGTATTACTTTGTCAAGCACCAATTTCATCCTATTACCCAATATCTTAGCAAAAATTTTATAATCCCCACACATGAGGAATAAGGCTCTATAATTCCCCCCTTTCTTTGGCACCAGAACAACCACCCCCATACCCTGCGTTTCCCCCAACCGTCCTTTCTCTTTCATACAATTGAACAAAAGCACCAAACATTCTCGCAATGCCTCCCAGTGTACAACATAAAAGTCATTAGGTATTTCATCTATACCTGGTGCCAGGGATGAGAAGTAATGTTAGTAAGTCAGGGTTGTTGTTAGTGGGGTCCTGGACGAAGGAACAGATGCCTTCTACTTGTTCATGGACAGTTAAGGATCAGCTAACCATATGTGGTATTATACATACAGATAGTATCAGGATGCACAGGTATTGAATTCACGAGCGGTAGCAGAGAAAGTTATTAAAAGGATAGGGACGCTGCGCTCTGGAGGGTTAACTCTACGACAGCGTGTCATAGTATCTAATTGTGTATTGTTTCCTAAAGTATGGCACGTGGTGCAGTACTACCCTCTGTGCACGGTGGAAATGAAGCGGATTTTAGATCGGGTGTATCGGTATATCTGGGGAGCGGTTGTCACTGGATGTGTCGTGATGTGGTGTTTTACCTGAACGGCGGGAAGGGCTGGGATTGATTGATTTTCCGCTGATGATGTTAGGGGTATTTGTTAAGAACACTGTGGTGCGTATGTTAGGGGTATGGGTATGTGTGGGTATGGGGAAAAGATCGATAGCTTAGCATAGACATGTTATGTGTTTTGGCATTCCTTCTCGACCCGCGGTGGTGTAAGTTGCGCGTTTTAACTCGGGTGGGACTGCAGTGCAGGGTGGCGCCGGTACAAGGCATATATCCGTTGTATGCGTGGAGTGAAATATGGCGGTTTTTCCATCAGTTGCGGCTACAACCTGTCGTGTGAGAAGTAATATTCAAGTTTATCCACGATATTTCGCCATCGGGAGTTTTCCTGTGTAACAGACGTCTTCGAGAGGAGCCACATTGCGCATTTTGCAGCGAAGTCGAGACTGTTTATCATGCTATTTATTTCTGTAATTGTTTAGAATCGGTACGTACGTGGTTAGGTAAAGTAATGCGTTGGGTAGGCGGCGGTCGGTTATCTCCTTTGCATGCCTTGAGTCTCGACGTGGGGGGAGTGCAGTCAGACGTAAGACGTGCGCTAGGGTACTTGATTACAGATTACATATATATGTCGTGGGTGCTCCGTGCGGAGAGTGGCGATGAGCAGATGTATGGCATTAGTGCAGTAATGTATAGAACCAAATGTCGGACGAGAGAGATTTTCGGAAACCGGTGGGAATCTAGTTTCCCTGCTTCTTACCGTGCGTTCAGCGTCACGGATTTGCATGCGATGAAGGCTCCGAGGCCGTGAAAGGGCTGGTTTTGTGAGCATGAGATTGGAGTATGTAAGTGGCAGCTACAGTGGAGTCCAGGCAAACCAGTGTAACTTTCAGCGTGTTTGTCTCTGTTGTGACCTTGTGTAACCCTTGGTGAAACTATTATTTTATTATATGTATTATATTGTACATGCTCAATGAAGACATTACAAGCACGTAGGGTGATTGTGTATATTACAGAGTACTCGGGTACTCAGTGTTAAGTATTCAGTGAGTTTTGAGGTACATATATTTCATGTCATTCTTTCCTTGGTACTTTAAGATACCGTAAAGGATGGTATCATTCAGTTTGTATTAAGGTGAGTCAGGAGGGGAGAGGGGTTCCATGGAGTGATGAGCGCCAAAATAGGGGGCGTATTATGTACAGAATATACGATCTCAGTCTAGGGATCTGGTGGTTTTGTGTAACTCACTGATAAGTAATCTCCCTTTGTGTGAGAACTAAAGTCTGAGTGAGGATGTCTTAGGGTGTATAAGGATGTAGTGTGCGTGGAGTAGTGGTATAGTTCATATTTCTTATGTGTAATTTATCTTCACATCATAATATTTCTCGCATGCATGTATGTATGACAAGTTTTAAATAAAATAAAAAAAAAATACATCACCTTTACCATTAATATATAAACTAATTGTTAAATTCTTAAACTAATTGTTAAATTCTTAAATGTTTAAATTCCAGTACCTCAATTTTGTAAACCTTACTATCTGTATAATCATTGTGTCGCTATTGAGTAAGACCTATCATAAGACTGCCTGAAAAGCCTAGGCATACCTAGGCATATTATTGGCCATCTTGTAATATCTACTTCATAAAATGTATAATTATAAGTACAACCCATTCTGTATTATTAGAAATAAAGAATTTGAATTTGAATTTGAATTTGAAGTTTTACGTGCGCCACTGTGGTGTCGGGGTGATTATCCTTGCCATTACTAGGAGTACACCCGCTCATGCACATCACTATGTGGTGTCTGCCTTTATTGCATTGGTAACAATTATTCAGTCTGGCCTGGCAATCCTTACATTATGATTACCCAGACATCGAATGCACCGGTCAAGTTCCTCCAATCTCTTCACTTTCACATCCACGAATTATAAGTAACGCAAAGTTTAGAGAGATGGGTTCCATTACAGAAGAGACAATCTCTCTTCTCTTGGCTCGACAGTTTACCCCCCAGGTTACTCTTATTGGGGTGTTTATTCTTCCTGTCTTGTTGGGAAGAACCATTACTACTGGTCCCTGTTACATATGACTCACCGTCATATGACTTGCATTCTTAAGGTAGTGGGTTGGCTAGTTTGCAATTGAACAATTAATTCTTGCAAACCCGTCCTTATTTCCTCCATCCCGAAGTAACCCTTGTGGTACTTGTTCGATAACCACTCTTATAGTACAATTTATGTTGTATCATGCCACTCAACAACCACTCTGATTCCTCCAGGCGATGTTTATTACCCATGACCTTGAGAGTGCTTTCTAGTTTGACCCGAAATGGTTGCAACCCTTTATAGTTGTGTTCGGGAATTTTCAAATTAACTAGTGCAGCTATCAGATCCATTCTACGCTGATCTGCATATACCATAAGTACTACTCTAACAGATTAACAGTTTCTGCATAAGAGTCGTTTCATCAAAGCTCGTAAATTGCAGGCGTCTCTCAATGTCCCTTTAAATAAAAGCTAAAGAGAATGCCCGATCTTCCTCATGTCCTTTTGAAAATGGACCTGCAAAATCCCTCCAGCTGTCCATGCTTTGGAAAGGACCAACTTCCCCTGTCTCTGGGGTTTGGGAGGACACCTGTATTTCTGGGTTTGGGGGACATCTTATTTTGCTAGGCTGGCCACCACGTCATCAATACTCTTTAACTTATCTAGTACCTTAACTTTGCAAGAAAAAATGACTTCTTCCAAGTCACAATATTGTTGTAACAGTGCTTCTCGGTCCTTATCGCTAAAAAAAAAAAAAAAAAAATACTTCTAAACTGTAGCCCTGTGAAGAGAGACGCGACTCTCACCACAGGGGTCCGGGGTTCGAGACCCGGACGAACTACTATTAAATTTATCTATATATTAATAATTTACAATTAATATATAAACTAAAATTTAAATAAATGTCCTATTTTAATTTATTATATTGAAAATTGTCTAAGATATTTAAAAGTAATTTTATTTTAAATCTATCAATAATGTATAGTAAAATATTATAAATAACAAATATTTTGATTATAATACATTTATCAGTATATACCATTAAAAGTTAAAAAAAAAAAAAAAATCGCTTGCACAATCCTCCAGTAACTCACGTTCATAATCTTTGAATCTCTCGAGCCGCTAACCAGACTGAAAATCGAAGACTTAAATTATTTTTTTATGAGTGCCACAGAACTTGACTGACGCAAGCCTATCTGACATCACCCTGACGCCAAATGACTTCGAAAAGGCAATAAATGACATGCCCATGCACTCTACTCCAGGCCCAGACTCATGGAACTCCGTGTTCATCAAGAACTGCAAGAAGCCCCTATCACATGCTTTTAACATCCTATGGAGAGGGAGCATGGACACTGGGGTCGTCCCGCAGCTACTAAAAACAACAGACATAGCCCCACTCCACAAAGGCGGCAGTAAAGCAATAGCAAAGAACTACAGACCAATTGCCCTAACGTCCCTTATCATAAAAATCTTTGAAAGGGTTCTAAGAAGCAAGATCGCCACTCATCTAGATACCCATCAATTACACAACCCAGGGCAGCACGGGTTTAGAGCAGGTCGCTCCTGTCTGTCCCAACTACTGGACCACTACGACCAGGTTCTAGATGCTCTAGAAGCCAAACAGAATGCAGATGTTATATACACAGACTTTGCAAAAGCCTTTGACAAGTGTGACCATGGTGTAATAGCACACAAAATGCGTGATAAAGGAATAACAGGAAAAGTTGGCAGATGGATCTATAATTTCCTAAATAGAACACAAAGAGTAGTAGTCAACAGAGTAAAGTCTGAGGCGGCTACGGTGAAAAGCTCTGTTCCACAAGGCACAGTACTCGCTCCAATCTTGTTCCTCATCCTCATATCGGACATAGACAGGGATATAAACCACAGTGTCGTGTCTTCCTTTGCAGACGACATCCGAATCTGCGTGACAGTGTCCACCATTGAAGACACTGCAAGACTCAAAGCAGACATCAACCAAATCTTTAAATGGGCTGCAGAAAACAATATGAAGTTCAATGATGAGAAATTTCAATTACTCCGAGTACTCGGAGTATAACACAAATTCTAACCACACAATAGAGCGAAAAACTAATGTCAAAGACCTGGGAGTGATCATGTCAGATGATCTCACCTTCAAGGACCATAACAATGTAGCAATAGCATCTGCTAGAAAAATGACAGGATGGATAATGAGAACCTTCAAAACCAGGGATGCTAAACCCATGATGACACTTTACAGATCACTTGTTCTATGTAGGCTGGAATATTGTTGCACACTAACTGCACCTTTCAAGGCAGGTGAAATTGCTGAACTAGAAAATGTGCAGAGAACCTTCACAGCACACATAACTGTGATAAACCACCTCAATTACTGGGAATGCTTGAAGTCCCTAAACCTGTACTCCTAGAATGCAAGCAGGAGAGATACATTATTATATACACTTGGAAAATCCTAGAGGGATTAGTACCAAACATGCACACGAATCACTCCCTACGAAAACAAAAGACTCAGCAGGCGATGCATCATCCCCCCACTGAAAAGCAGGGGTGCCACTAGCACGTTGAGAGACAACATAATAAGTGTCATGGACCCAAGACTGTTCAACTGCCTCCCAGCGTACATAAAGGGGATTACCAATAGACCCCTGGCTGTCTTCAAGCAGGCACTGGACAGGCACCTAAAGTCGGTATCTGACCAGCCGGGCTGTGGTTCGTACGTTGGACTGCGTGCAGCCAGCAGTAACAGCCTGGTTGATCAGGCTCTGATCCATCATGAGGCCTGGTCACAAACAAGGCCACTAGGGCATTGACCCCCGGAACTCTCTACAGGTAAACTCCAGGTAAACAATCATTATACGGCTGTTACTGTCCATTCTATGATACAGAACATATTGTTTCCTCCACCTTCGGACACTGACCAGACACTGGACTCTCATGTGGAGTGTGAGGGAAAAGTCCATAGATAGAAGTGATGAAAGCGAGAAGGTATGTATAGTGATGGTTGAATGGTAGTCTGCTTGTTGAGGTGGGGTGAGTGTCTAGCTCCCACTATACCCCCTCCCTTTTCCACCCGGTGAGAGGTGTAATGCTAGGCTCCGGCCACAGGTTAAATCACTCGACTGACCACACCCGACCTCACGTCCTCTGTTTCCGCACGAATCATCTCAAACCCACACATGCCTCCACCACTCTTTCAGATTACTTGGGCCGTACAGACACGTTTCCTACCATGCAGTGTTACATGAGGTCCAAATGGTTTACAGGTTGGACTAATGCGGTACTAGCTCCCATCACAACTTGCTCTATAATAATAGGTAACGGTTAAAGGTGCCATTCCTCCTTGGAAGAGTGATCTTTCGTCACCTCACATAGATGCAAGTTTTTCAGCTCAGCCTCCTCCCAAGGTAGATAAGCTCCTTGTCAATTCTGTTGCGAAATCTCCCTTATCTCATAGTAATAGTCCTTTACAGGTTGAAACAGATGATACTGTACTCGGAATCGAGATGGCAGGATCACCTGTTCACTCGGTAGATGACAGTAAAGTTGCCACCTCCAACCATATACTATCTGTCTCAAGTAACGTAAAGACAAAAGCTCAGGCTTCTCCTTCTATTGATCCTTTAATTGCCACAGATCTTTTGTGCAAAGATGACTTTATCAATTTACAGCAGACTTGCCCTTCACTTCGGTATTACCATAGTCATGCTGTAAATAATACAGTTATCCAGGGAAGATACTCGTCACATAAGAGTGAATATCGTGACGGGATCTTATATAAATCTGTGTTTAAATCTAATTCTCTTAAAGTAGATTATTCCCTCCTGGCCATCCCCGACCAATGCCGCGAGACAATTCTCCAAATGGCTCATGAAATGCCAGTGACCGAACACTGGGCCCATCGTAAGACGTGGCATAAAATCAGACTGACGTATTTCTGGCCACATATGTACACGCAGGTGTCAAAGAAGTATGGGTCGTGCAACAGGTGTCAATGGCTTACTACACCTAATACCCACGATCCTACTTCCGGTACTTCTGAGCCTATAAATTCCCTCCACCGGAAACGAGATACCCATAACTTAAATTCTGTTTACTGGGGAAAGAATTCATTCTAGAAACAGATCATAAACCATTGGTATAACTAGAAACTTTTAAGGGAACCAACAGTCGCCTCTTGAGGTGGACATTGGCAATCCAGGCTTTTAAGTTTCATATAGTGTATATCAATGGTTACTCTAATTATTTCTCTGACTGGTTAAGTCGTGACAGTAAGTAGAATATTTGTACTTATGCGACTTTCATTTTTTTAGACTTTTACCTCATAATTTCTACTTCTATTCCTTGACTATCAGTCTTGGTATGGGGGAGTGTGAGGGAAAAGTCCATAGATAGAAGTGATGAAAGCAAGAAGGTATGTATAGTGATGGTTGAATGGTAGTCTGCTTGTTGAGGTGGGGTGAGTGTCTAGCTCCCGCTATACCATCTTCCCCTTTTCCACCCGGTGAGAGGTGTAATGCTGGGCTCCGGCCACAGGTTAAATCACTCGACTGACCACACCCGACCTCACTTCCTCTGTTTCCGCACGGATCATCGGATTCAAGGCTGAGTGGGGGGCCGGCGTACTCACCAAGTGAGAGAGTCTTTACCACCAATTCTTCACTACGCCAGTAGTTCCTAAGTCCACACTCTAGAAACCTCAGGCAACTGTACTTTACCAGGGGACAACCTTCACCTGAGTCCCTGATATCATTTGTGACATTGTGGATGTGGAAAACTGTTGGATTTCTGGGAAACATCCTTCAACATGCACCAACAACACGGAGTCTAATATCGATTCATAGCTACAGTGTTAACAAGATCAACACAGTCATCTACGTCCATCTGTAAATACCTAGCTTTGGATCAAGTATATATTTTTGTTTTCATTTTTCTTAAGATAGGATTATTATAGTCATATTTACGTATTTATTATTTACATTTCTTTCTATTAAAATAAAGTGTTTATTGTTATTATTGTCTTTGTCTATTATACTTTTCCTAAGAAGATTGGCAACACTCTTGTTCCCGGGTGTCTGTTGAGGGTTTTTACTTTCTACTCCTGGTAGTATGACTCTTACCTGGTGTGGGTTGGGGAGTGGAAAGTCACTTCACCTTCACTCTTCTGTGAATCAGGTAAGGCGATCTACCAGGAGTATTTATTTTGTTTGATTATTGTTTTCTTTGGTTACCAGCAGTGACTTGGCCATTTTGAAATACCTTTTTCTATCTTAAATGTTTTACAAGCCTATGATAATCAGAATATTTTCTTTATCTTTATCATCAGGATCTCACCTTCAAGGACCATAACACTGTAGCAATACCATCTGCTAGAAAAATGACAGGATGGATAATGAGAACCTTCAAAACCAGGGATGCCAAACCCATGATGACACTTTACAGATTACTTGTTCTGTGTAGGCTGGAATATTGCTGCACACTAACTGCACCTTTCAAGGCTGGTACTGTCCATTCTATGATACAGAACATATTGTTTCCTCCACCTTCGGACACTGACCAGATACTGGACTCTCATGTGGAGACACCTCCAGTGGAGTCTTTGTCTCTAGGAGTAGCAGATTTAGCAACTTCATTAGAAGGCCTCACTTTGGGAGAAGAGGCTATGCATCGGGACAACGCCCCACTTGAGTCAGGTAATGGAAGCCCTGGTCATGTGCAGACGACAGGAGCTGGAGCTCGGCCCAAGTTCCGTCTAGTGGGACTTCCTCCTCACACTCCTCCCGCACCTTTGTCTCCTCTCTCTCTCGAACACTTTCAGCATATGGAACACCTTGTGAAGCTGCAGACAGCACCATTGGAAGCCCAACGTCTGCTGTATAAAGAAGAGTTCGAGAGGGAAAACATCAGATTCAAGAGACAAAAAGAGGAGGAAAGGAGTAAATCATCCGCCTCTCCAACCTTGTCTTTCGACCTGCACAAGGCTGCCTTATTAGTGCCTAGATTCTGTGAGAAGGACTTAGACACTTCGACAAGTTTGAGAATCAGGCAAAAGGTATGCAATGGCCACGAGAACATTGGGCTACCTTACTTCACACCACCCTTACTGGTAAGGCACAATCCTGTACAGCAGCCCTTCCTTACGACTAGTATGTCTATTACGAGGTAGTGAAGAAGATAATTTTAAAGGAGTATGACTTGCTTCCCGTAAGTTACCAGCGTACCTTCTGCTCTCTACGACGGCTGCCTGGCCAGACCTGGGTAGAATTCGCCCGACAAAAGAAAGTGGCTCTAGAACGATGGCTGAGGTCATCGGGTTGTGATTCTATGGAGCGCCTGATACAGTTAATCCTACAAGAAGAACTTCACAACACACTGACTGGGGACGTACGTACCTTTGTAATTGAACATCAGACAGCAGACGTGTTGGCCTCTGCTTCCTTAGCAGACCATTTTGAGATAACTTTCAATTGACAAAGGAAAAAGCGTCTCGAGAGAAGACTAGGTTATATTCTTCTAAGGGTCAGCCATATTCTCCTAGAAATACGGATCAACAGACATTGCCTCCTCGTTCAGCGAAAGTCTACACTCGGGTTATCCCTGAGAAATGAAGACCGTCGTATTATGACATAGATACACCTAGAAGAGGGCCTACTTGCTCCTATTACCAGAAACCCGGCCATTTGAGACGCTTTTGTTTCTGGTTGTACCGTGATCGTAGGCGTTTAAGTTCGGAAACCATACCAGTACAAATGACATCGACGCAGAAGGAACAGGAGAGTCCACGGAAAAAGCAAGCCTTACCTGACCAGTTTTCTAAGTCGAAGTGTCTAATTCCCTCTGAGATGTTCTCTGACAAAGTAACGGAGGCCATGCTTCCTTACTTTTCCAAGGGTAAGGCTGGATTTACAGAGGACCAACTGGTGGACATATTATCCTATCGAGATACGGGTAGCTACCTGACTCTATTGAGAGTTTTTCTTTAATATTAGCTAAATTAAAGTTTCCACTAGTTTATAATATAATCTTGTTTAGGGATATGTAATTATTATTATTATATCCAGGTATGATGTGTATATATATATATATATATATATATATATATATATATATATATATATATATATATATATATATATATATATATATATATATATATATATATATATATATATATATATATGGAGTAATGTGTTAGGTAGGTATGTAACACCTTGCTAAGGTTGGTAACGAGGTATGTTCTTGGTGGGTAGTTAAGACCGCTCTACCCTCTCCCCTTTGACGAGTTGATGTCAAGACGAGGTTTACAATGTAAGTTCAGTTCCCCCTCACTGCTGACTCAGAGAACATTGTCTTAGCTGTCCCACTGTACTCTGGTACTGCTCTCTCTTGTTGTCTTAGAGGATTTTGATTAAGAAACTTTTGGACTGTCTTGGTATGGGAATTCTGTGTTGAATTCAGGAGACAGTTAGACCAAGATATCTTCAGTGTATGACATGACCAACTGTATCGTGTGGAAGATTCTAAGGGGTATTGACCTCTAGCAAGTGTTACTCAGAAAAGGTGTTTTTTTCTGGACGTGTATACTCTCAAGTTATGTGTTACGAACAAGGAAAGGATCTAGTTCTGTTTATTCTTAAGTGTAGTGTCTCTACGGACATTGACTATTTAAGGTGTTAATTTACGTGCCCTTGTATATACTCTACTTTTATGTGACGGAAAGATCGGACTAAGTGATATTTAAGTGATCTTGTCAAATATCTTAATGAAGTATTAAAGCTTTTAAAAAAACTTAAAAAGATTGTTAAACTCTTATTTGTGCCTTATTTCTAAAGATTCTAAGTTTCCTCGAATGTGATTTTGTTATGGTGTGCACTAACCTGGCCCTAGACTAAGGTTCGAACCGTAACACAGATATTGATGACATCACATATGAAAGTCCCTTTGGGGCCAGTGAATATGTGGTTTTGAGCTTCGAATACCCAGTAGAGTTACAAGTGGAGGGGGAAGCAGGAAGGGCCGGACAAATGAAGCCAAACTACAAGAAAGGGGACTACGTGGGCATGAAGAACTTCCTGAACGGGGTTCAGTGGGGCAGAGAACTGGCAGGGAAGTCCGTAAATGAGATGATGGAATATGTGAAAACAATATGCAAGGAAGCTGAGGAGAGGTTTGTACCCAAGGGTAACAGGAATAATGAAAAAGCCAGTATGAGCCCATGGTTCACCCAAAGGTGCAGGGAGGCCAAAACCAAGTGTGCTAGGGAATAGAAGAAGTATAGAAGGCAAAGGACCCAGGAGAATTAGGAGAACAGTCGTAGAACCAGAAATGAATATGCGCAGGTAAGAAGGGAGGCCCAACAACAATATGAAAATGACATAGCAGCGAAAGCCAAATCTGACCCAAAGCTGTTGTACAGCCACATCAGGAGGAAAACAACAGTCAAGAGCCAGGTGATTAGGCTAAGGAAGGAAGGAGGAGAGATCACAAGAAACGACCACCAAGTATGAGGAGCTCAACATGAGATTCAAAGAAGTGTTCACAGAGGAGACAGAAGGGACTCCAGAAAGACGGTGAGATGGGGTACCCCACCAAGTGCTGGACATAATACATGCAACCGAGGAAGAAGTGAAGAGGCTGCTGAGTGAGCTAGATACCTCAAAGGCGATGGGGCCGGACATCTCTCCATGGGTTCTGAGAGAGGGAGCAGAGGCGCTATGTGTACCACTAACAATATTCAACACATCTATCGAAACGGAGATTACCTGAGGTATGGAAGACAGCAAATGTAGTCCCAATTTTTAAAAAAGGAGACAGACATGAAGCACTAAACTACAGACCAGTATCACTGTACTGTATAGTATGTAAAGTCATGGAGAAGATTATCAGAAGAGTGGTGGAACACCTAGAAAGGAATGAGCTTATCAACGACGGCCAACACGGTTTCAGGGATGGGAAATCCTGTGTCACAAACCTACTGGAGTTCTATGACAGGGTGACAGCAGTAAGACAAGAGAGAGAGGGTGGGTAGAATGCATTTTCTTGGACTGTAAGAAGGCGTTTGACACAGTTCCACCCAAGAGATTAGTGCAGAAGCTGGAGGACCATTCAGGGATAACAGGGAAGGCACTACAATGGATCAGGAAATACCTGTCAGGAAGACAGTAGCGAGTCATGGTACGTGGCGAGGTGTCAGAGTGGGCGCCTGTGACGAGTGGGGTTCCACAGCTGTAAGTCCTAGGACCGGTGCTGTTTCTGGTATTTGTGAACGACATGACGGAAGGAATAGACTCTGAAGTGTCCCTGTTTGCAGTTGATGTGAAGTTGATGAGAAGAATTCAATCGGACGAGGACCAGGCAGAACTACAAAGGGATCTGGACAGGCTGAAAGCCTGGTCCAGGAATTGGCTCCTGGAGTTCAACCCCACCAAGTGCAAAGTCATGAAGATTGGGGAAGGGCAAAGAAGACAGCAGACGGAGTACAGTCTAGGGGGCCAAAGACTACAAACCTCAATCAATGAAAAAGATCTTGGGGTGAGTATAACACCAGGATAATCTCCTGAGGCGCATATCAACCAAATAACTGCTTCAGCATTCGGGCGCCTAGCTAACCTAAGAACAGCATTCTGACATCTTAATAAGGAATCGTTCAGGACCCTGTACACTGTGTACGTTAGGCCCATACTAGAGTATGCAGCACCAGTTTGGATCCCACACCTAGCCAAGCACGTAAAGAAACTAGAGAAAGTGCAAAGGTTTGCAACAAAACTAGTCCTGGAGCTAAGGGGTATGTCCTACGAGGAGAGGTTAAGGGAAATCGACCTGACGACACTGAAGGACAGGAGAGATAGGGGGGACATGATAACGACATATAAAATACTGAGATGAATTGACAAGGTGGATAGAGAAAAGAATGTTCCAGAGATGGGACACAGCAACAAGGGGACACAGTTGGATGTTGAAGACTTAGATGAATCACAGGGATGTTAGGAAGTATTTCTTCAGTCACAGAGTTGTCAGGAAGTGGAATAGTTTGGGAAGCACCTGTTATGAATAATACATACTAAGCAAACTATTACCATAACATTTACATTATAATGACCACGTAAACTGTAACTGCAATGCAACTAATTGTTTTAAATTGTTATATCACTCAATTAGTTGCATTGCTACAATTAATTGATATCTTCAACTTATATTCAAACTTTATAACTTAGATACGCAATTATACTAATTTTAGAAATTGTCAACCATAACTTTTTAATATGTAGTCTAGAATAAAGTAGTCTTAAGAATGCCCGCAATGCACAGCATATTAGGGTTTTTTGGCATGTACATCTCATTAAGAAATATATCTTGTCTACCATATGTGGCACTGCGGGCCACCAAGAGCAACAGCCAGGTTACCCAGACAAGCACCCGGAGTAGAAAAACTCGGAATTCATCAGAGGTATATCAGAGGTGTGCCGTAAGTCTTGATAAAGATTCAGGTGGATGCAGGTACCAAATACCAGGCAGACCACGAGGCTTGATGTGATACCTGCTTTTGACTGTTGCTGTAGCTGTCTCCATTCTTATACTTTCCGTGTTTTCAATAGTAAAAAGGCTATCATCTGGTGCATATTATCCGTGAAACTGAAAGTTACGGATATATCTACAGTGGTGGCAGTAAAGCAATCGTGGCAAAAAAATAGACCGATAGCCCTGGCGTCACATATTATCATAATTTTTTTTAAGAGTGCTAAGAATTAATATGGCTAAGCACATGGAATCATATCAGTTACATAACGTAGGGCAACATGGGTTTAGAGCAGATCTCTCCTGCCTCTCGCTGTAGGTAGCCCACATCGGCGTGGTCTTGAATTAACTGGAAGATGATAGACTGTGAAAACTGAAAGAATGCAAAATAAATAATTTGAAAAGTGGGAAGATTTGATGTTAAGCTTTCTGAGAAAGTTAGACCCTTTGATATTTTGATATAATAGTCAACAACATAAACTCACAGGCCTCCACTGTGAAAAGCTCCAGTCCCTAACCCACAGTACTCAATCTTTTCTCATTATCGTACGTGGCATAAAGTGAACCTCAAATCTGATGTAAACAAAGCCTCGCAAAATTTGTTGAACAGGTTTCAGCTACTGTAAGATACTAAAACTAAAGGAATCTTACAGGAATCAAGAAACGCGGGAAGAACTAAAAGCCATAAATGAAATTGAAAGAAACCCAAAGTATTTCTTTTCTTATGCCAAATCGAAGTCGAGAACAACATCCAGTATTGGGCCCCTACTTAAACAATATGGGTCCTACACAGATAACAGCAAGGAAATGAGTGAGCTTCTAAAGTTAGCGAGCCGCTAACCAGACTGAAAGTCGAAGACCTAAATAATTTTTTATGAGAGTGCCACAGAACTTGATAGACGCAAACATATCTGACATTATCCTGACGCCAAATGACTTCGAAGAGGCGATAAATGACATGCCCATGCACTCCGCCCCAGGCCCAGACTCATGGAACTCCGTGTTCATCAAGAACTGCAAGAAGCTCCTACCAAGTGCTTTTAACATCCTATGGAGAGGGAGCATGGACACTGGGGTCGTCCCGCAGTTACTAAAAACAACAGACATAGCCCCACTCCACAAAGGGGGCAGTAAAGCATTGACAAAGAAATACAGACCAATAGCGCTAACATCCCATATCATAAAAATCTTGAAAGGGTTCTAAGAAGCAAGATCGCCACTCATCTAGACACAGCCGGGCTGTGGTTCGTACGTCGGACTGCGTGCGGCCCGCAGTAACAGCCTGGTTGATCAGGCTCTGATCCACCATGAGGCCTGGTCACAGACCGGGCCGCGGGGGCGTTGGCCCCCGGAACTCTCTCCAGGTAAACTCCAGGTATCATTGTACCATGTCTCAATAAAGTATTATAGCTTTAAGAAGAGGTATGATAAACTTCATGGCGCAGAGAGAGTGACCCAGTAGCGGCCAGTGAAGAGGCGGGGCCAGGAGCTATGAGTCGACCCCTGCAACCACAACTAGGTGAGTACACACAAAGACAGAGGAAATAGAGGGGGTGGAGGAGTTGCATTGTCATCAAAAAGCAATGGAATTTTGAGCAGTTGGAAAGAGAGACAGAGGAGAAGCAAGGTACTAAATAGTAGGAACACTTCGGTTTGGAGGTCCCAAGGTGATGATTGCAGTGATGTATAACCCGAACAGCAGAAAGCCAAGACAAGAATATGACGAGAGTAACAGTTATGGTTGACACACTGGCCGAAGTGGCCAGAAAAGCCCAGGTGGGCAGACCAAAGCTACTGGTTGTGGGTGACTTAAATCACAAGGAAATTGACTGGGGAAACCTGGAGCTGCATGTAGACCCAGAAACGTGGAGGTCTAAGATAATGGAGGTGGTACAGAAGGCAAAGGACCCTGGAGAATAAGGAGAACAGCCGAAGAGCCAGAAATGAATATGCACAGATATGGAGAGAGGCTCAGCGGCAATACTAAAATGACATAGCAGCAAAACCCAAGTCAGACCTAAAGCTGTTGTACAGCCACATCAGGAGGAAAACAACAGTTAAGGACCAGGTAATCAGACTGAGGAAGGAAGGAGGAGAGATCAAAAGAAACAACCGAGAAGTATGTGAAGAGCTCAACAAGAGGTTTAAAGCCAGAGTGGTGGGGTACACTATCAAGTGCTGGACACAATACATATAAATGAGGAGGAAGTAAAGAGGCTGCTATGTAAACTAGATACCTCAAAGGTGATGGGGCCAGACAACATCTCTCCGTGGGTCCTGAGAGAGAGCAGAGGTGCTCTGTGTACCACTAACAACAATCTTCATCCCATCTATCGAAACAGGGCTTTTGGCAGTTCCACACACGAGATTAGTGCAAAATCTGGAGAACCAGGCAGGTATAACAGGGAAGGCACTGCAATGCATCAGAGAATACCTGACAGGGAGGCAAGAGCAAGTCATGAAACGTGATGAGGTGTCAGTGTTGGCGCCTGTGACGAGCGCGGTTCCACAGAGGTCAGTCCTAGGACTGATGCCGTTTCTGTTATATGTGAATGACTACAAAGGGATCTGGACAGGATGCAAACCTGGTCCAGCAACTGACTCCTAGAGTTCAATCCCACCAAGTGCAAAGCCATGAAGAACAGGGAAGGGCAAAGAAGACCGCGGACAGAGTACAATTTAGGTGGCCAAAGACTGCAAACCTCACTCAAGGAAAAGGATCTTAGGGTGAGTATAATACCGAGCACATCTCCTGAAGCGCTCATCAACCAAATAACTGCTGCAGTGTCTGGGCGATTAGCAAACCTAAGAATAGCCTTTCGGAACCTCAATAAGGAATCATTCAGGTCTCTGTACATAGTGTACGTCAGGCCCATACTGGCGAATCCAACACCAGTCTGGAACTCACACATAGTCAAGCACGTCAAGAAATTAGAGAAGGTGCAAAGGTTGTCAACGAGACTAATCCCGGAGCTAAAGGACATGTCCTACGACGAGAGGTTAAGGGAAATCGACCTGATGACACTGAAGGATAAGAAAGAGAGGGAGGACATGATAACAACATATAAAATACTGAGAGGAATTGACAAGACGAACAGCGATAGGATGTTTCGGAGATGTAACACAGCAATGAGTCACAACTGGATGTTGAAGACTCAGATGAGTCACAGGGATGTTAGGAAGTATTTCTTCATTCATAGAGTTGTCAGGAAGTAGAATAGTCTGGATAGTGGTGTAGTGGGCGAATTCGTTCACAAATTTAAGAAGAAGTACGACTCCCTGCATCCCTGCTACACTCCCTGCATCCCTGCTACACTCCCTGCATCTCTGCTACACTCCCTGCATACCTGCTACACTTCCTGCATCCCTGTTACACTCCCTGCTACACTCCCTGCATCCCTGCTACACTCCCTGTATCCCTGCTACACTCCCTGCATCCCTGCTACACTCACTGCATCCCTGCTACACTCCCTGCATCCCTGCTACACTCCCTGCATCCCTGCTACACTCCCTGCATATCTGTTACACTTCCTGCATCCCTGTTACACTCCCTGCTACAATCTCTGCATCCCTGCTACACTCCCTGCATCCCTGCTACACTCTCTGTATCCCTGCTACACTCCCTGCATCCCTGCTACACTCCCTGCATCCCTGTTACACTTCTTGCTACACTCCCTGCATCTCTGCTACACTCCCTGCATCCCTGTTACACTTCTTGCTACACTCCCTGCATCCCTGCTACACTCCCTGCATGCCTGCTACACTCTTTGTATCCCTGCTACACTCCCTGCATCCCTGCTACACTCCCTGCATCCCTGCTACACTCCCTTCATCCTGCTACACTCCCTGCATCCCTGCTACACTCCCTGCATCTGCTACACTCCTGCATCCCTGCTACACTCCTGTATCCCTGCTACACTCCCTGCATCCCTGCTACACTCCCTGCATCCCTGCTACATCCCTGCATATCTGGGTCACTTTCTGCATCCCTGTTACACTCCCTGCACAATCTCTGCATCCCTGCTACACTCCCTGCATCCCTGCTACACTCCCTGTATCCCTGCTACACTCCCTGCATCCCTGCTACACTCCCTGCATCCCTGTTACACTTTTGCTACACTTTCTGCATCCCTGCTACACTCCCTGCATGCCTGCTACACTCTTTGTATCCTGATACACTCCTGCATCCCTGCTGCACTCCCTGCATCCCTGCTACACTCCCTGCATCCCTGTTACACTCCTGCATCCTTGCTACACTCCCTGCATCCCTGCTACACTCCCTGCATCCCTGCTACACTCCCTGCATTCCTGCTACACTCCCTTCATCCCTGCTACACTCCCTGCATCCCTGCTACACTCCCTGCATCTCCGCCACTCCCTGCATCCCTGCTACACTCCTGTATCCCTGCTAACTCCTGCATCCCTGTCTACACTTCTTCCTTCTGCATCCCTGCTACACTCCCTGCATCCCTGCTACATCTCCTACACCTTGCTACACTCCTGCATCCTGCTCACTCCTGCATCCCTGCTACCTCCCTGCATCCCTGTTACACTCCCTGCATCCTGCTACACTCCCTGCATCCTCACACTCCCTGCATCCTGCTACACCTGCATCCCTGCTACTCCTGCATCCTGCTACACTCCCTGCATCCCTGCTACACTCCCTGCATTCCTGCTACACTCCCTGCATCCCTGCTACACTCCCTGCTACACTCCTGCATCCCTGCTACATCTGCATCCCTGCTACACTCCTGCATCCTGCTGACTACATCCTGCATCCCTGATCCTAACTCCCTGCATCCTGCTACACTCCCTGCATCCTGCTACACTCCCTGCATCCTGTAACTCCCTGCATCCTGTACACTCTCCTGCTACACTCCTGCATCCCTACTGACTCCTGCATCCTGCTACACTCCCTCATCCTGCACTCCTGCATCCTGCTCACTCCCTGCATCCTGCTACACTCCCTGCATCCCTGCTACACTCCTGCATCCCTGCTACTCCCTGCATCCTCATCCTGCATCCCTGTACACTTACTCCTGCATCCCTGCTACACTCCCTGCATCCCTGCTACACTCCTGATCCTGCTACACTCCCTGCATCCCGCTGCACTTCATCCTGCTACACTCCTGCATCCCTGCTACACTCCTGCATCCTGCTACACTCCTGCATCTCTCACTCCTATCCTGCCTTCATCCCTGCTACACTCCTCATCCTGCTAACTCCTGCATCCTCACATCCCTGCATCCTGCTACTCCTTCATCTGCTACACTCCTGCATCCGCACTCCTGATCTGCACTCTGCATCCTGCTCTACACTCCCTGCATCCCTGCTACACTCCCTGCATCCTGCTACACTCCTGCATCCTGCTACTCCCTGCATCCCTGCTACACTCCCTGCATCCCTGCTGTACACTCCCTGCATCCTGTCACTCCTCTACACTCCCTGCATCCCTGCTACACTCCCTGCATCCCTGCTACACTCCTTCAGTTCGTTGGAGTTCCTCACTTTGTTTACAACAGGGGTGCCACTAGGAAGCTTCTTTGGACCCATGGTGACTTATTTCAGTGACAATCACTAAACCTGCAATAAACACAATAAATTTATTGTGAAATGTTTGAAAGAGCGAGCTGGGTAATGTTCTCTCAGTGGTAAACAACGCTAGACTGACGTCCTGCGCGGTGAGGCGCGCAAGCGCGGGCAGGCGGACAGGTCTGGTACGGACCAATAGTCGAGGGATTGACCGATAGACGAGGGAAACATTGACCGAAAAAAGCGCTCGAAACTCGAAATGACCGATAGTCGCAGTCACCGAAAGTCGAGGGACCTCTGTAATGATAATAATAATAAATAATAATAATAATTTGAAGCTTGATGTGAGTGTGTTACTTGTCTTATCTTATCTTTTCACTCCACTGCTGACAATTATGAGCGTCGTTTTATACAGTGGTGAAATTTGATATATGTAGTCTTATCTTATCTTATCTCTCTGCTAATGACAGTGATGACATTTGATGAGCCTTCGCTTTGTGGCTGGCTGGCCAGCGGCTGGCTGATTGGCTGTCTCTATCTCCATCTGTCTGTCTGTCTATCTATCTGTCTGTCTATCTGTCTGTCTGTCTGTCTATCTATCTGTCTGTCTATATATCTGTCTGTCTATCTATCTGTCTGTCTATCTATCTGTCTGTCTATTTACATGTCTGTCTTAGAGAGTTGCTCATGAACCAGCTGGTATTACATACGATCACTACAAGCACAGCATAGCACTTTGTCTGGATTTTTGGGTTATCCTAGGTAATTTACATTATGTATATGTAATTGTATTTACGTATGTGTTCCTGTGAGATAGAGATAGATATAGAGACAGAGATAGATACAGACAGACAGACAGAGATAGAGACAGCCAATCAGCTAGCCAGCCAGCCAGTCGCTGGCCAGCCAGCCACTGGCCAGCCAGCCTGCCAAAATTACAGTTCCAGAATTGTTTCTTTTTACTTAGGGCATTTTTTGGGTTATCCTAGGTAATTTACATTATGTATAATTGTATTTATGTATGTGTTCCTGCGAGATAGAGACAGATATAGAAACAGAGATAGATACAGACAGACGGAGATAGAGACAACCAATCAGCCAGCCAGCCTGCCGAAATTACAGTTCCAGAACTGTTTCTTTTTACTTAGGGCATAGGTTATAGGACATTCTGGCAGGATAACACTTTCCTCTTAAAAGGGGAGTGATAATACCACATGACATCAGTGAATCCTTGGTGTTTGCCACGCTATTTGCTCTAGCTGGCGTTCAATGGAACTGGTGCTCCTACAAGGTACTAAGTGGTCCCAGATTTTTTAATACAGCGCACACCAAGGGTTAAGACCCATTCTATGCTGACCAGGCATCTTAGGCCTGTTGTGCCAAATTTGGAGGCAGGAAAAGTAAAATGTAGATCTACGTTTGGAGCGCTAGCGGTAAGAACGTTGATCTACGTTTGTTACAGTTAAGGGGTTGAAAGGGGAGTGTTAATACGACATGGTACTAAGTGGTCCCAGATATTTTTCATACTGCTCACACTGAGTGTGCAAACCCATTCTCTAGTTTCTAGGCGACTCAGGCCTATCGCCCCAATTTTGAAGGAATGAAAAATGAAACGTAGATCTACGTTCGGAGCGCTAGCGGTGCAAACGTAATCTATGTTTGGACAGTTTAAGGGTTAAGAGGAAAGTGATGTTGACCCCGAGTTTAGTGGCTTTGAGGTGGATATGGCCACAAATGGTTGCGGAAATATCAAAAACCTCGATAATAACCCATGTGCAACATTTGTGCAACATCCTTTCAATTTTGGTACCACTGGTAGTGTCATCCTGCCAGAATGTCCTATAACCTGTGCTCTAAGTAAAAAAAAAACAATTTTGCAAAGTGTAATACGTGTTCAGCAGGCTGGCTGGGTGGCTGGCTGTTTGGCTGTCTCTATCTCCGTCTGTCTGTCTCTGTTTATCCCTGTCTATTTGTATCTCTTTCTCTGTCTGTCTCTGTCTATCTGTCTCTATCCCACAGGTACACACAAATACAATTATATATAGTGTAAATTACCTAGGATAACCCAAAACTTCAGACAAAGTGCTATACTGTGCTTGTAGATATAATGCATAATAAGCATGACTGGCAAGTAATACACATTTTCACTTGATCAGAAATCAGACATGATGACTCTGCATCACGTGTAATACCTGGTGGTTCATGAGCCACTCTCTGAGACAAGAGAGACAAACAGACAGAAAGACTGAGACATACAGACAGGCAGAAAGACAGACACACATAGGCAGATAGAAAGACAGACACACACAGGCAGACAGATAAGCAGACATAGCTAGACAGACAGACAGACATGTTTATGTGTAACAGTGAAAACAAATAAAGCCAGGGTTCCATGCAGCAGTGCACGATCATCAAGTGTCACTTCACTGCTGTCCTGTTAGCAGTCTAGTGACACTCATCTTAACACCATGCTTCAAGAAGTTTCATATACAGTGGACCCTCGGATTACCCTATTGCTCCATTCCAGAGGGCTTATCGTTAACTGAAAATATCGTAATCCGAAACTATTTTCCCCATAAGAAATAATGGAAATTCAATTAATCCGTTTCAGACACCCAAAAGTATTAAAATAAATATTTTTTACACATTAACCTCTTCAAGGGGGGTTCCTTGGCGTGGTGAAGAGGCTCTTGGTCTGAGGAATTAGACCTTTTGGTCTTCTTCCTCAGACCGAACCCAATTACCCCCAATCCCCCTCCCCTATCCCATCTCCATCCTCCCTTTTTTCCCTTTCCTCCTCTTCCTCCTCATCCCTCCCTTAGTTCCTTCCCATTTTTACCCTGGGAGCTTCTCTCCACAGGCATTCTAGTTCCTAGGTAGAGGGAAGGGTATCATGGTCCATCCCATTCCGTTGAGGTCCTTGGCGGTGGTGTAGTTTGCCGTGGAATCTGGATCGCCTGGAGATGTCCCAATCCCTCTCCGGTCTCCCAGGGGGTGGGCTTGGGTATCTTTCGGGCGATGGGTGTATCTCTGGAGGCCACCTTTCGGATTCCGGGGGTGTTGGCAGAAAGCGGTATGCTTTGTGGCGGATATCCGGCTAGCTTACTGGCATGAAGGGTAGGGTATGGCACGGTTTCCATGCAGCATCTGCACTACTTGCGATGTTGAGGTCCTCTTGGGAGCGCAAGGTGATTTACGCCCCTTTCATTTCTCCTAGGAGCTATTCCTCCACGTTCCCCCCATTTTTTATTCTTTTTTTTTATTTTTATTTTATTTTCTTCTTTCTTTTTTTTCTTAAAAATAAAAAGAAAGAAGTAACCTAACCATGGCTGACCCAATCCATGAATCCACTACCACCGGGCCCCTTCCTGATAGCGGACCTAGTTCTGACCCTACCTCGTTAATGTACAACTCTTCGGACACCTCCAATACCCCTGTACCTTTTGCTGGTGCTGGTTCGTCACCTGCTCCAGGTGCTGGGGTTCCGACCGACCTTTGACACGTCTGACCTTCGCTCTTCTCTGACCTTGATTCCGGCTTCTCCCTCTATGGTGCGGCACTTTTCAGATTGCTCGCCTGTTACACGTTACACTTTTGTCCTCCCTGCCAATAAGCGAAGACGTTATCCTTGCAATATAGCTCGTTTAACGTTTGAGTGCCGTGAACTCCCACCTTCGATCTACATTGCAGGTCACGTTACAGTTCGAAGGTGACCCTACACCGCAACAGTGTAGAAACTGCTGGCGTTTTGGTCATCCAGCGAAATATTGCAGGTCCATGGCCGAATGCCCAGTCTGTGGTGCCGACGACCATGCCAGTCCTTTTTGTAATCTACCTCCCTCTTGCCTTAACTGTCATGAGGTTCATCCATCGTACTCTTGCCATTGTCAGGTTTACCTGAATGAGCGGGAAATCCGTTGTCTCAAAGAGGCGGAAGGCTTCTCATATGCTATGGCCGTCTCTCATCTACGCCTTCAAGGAAGACTTCCCCGTATTTTCTATTCTCGCATAACTAAACATCGCCCCACTTCTGGGGTTTCAACTTCCCCATCTTCCTGTGTGATCCCCCCATCCTCAGTCACCCCTGTTTCGAATCCTTTTGCTGTTCTAGGCTCCGAGGTCCCTACCTCGGCATCCCATACTGTCCACACCCCTTCCTCTACTCACTCGCACAGTTCTGTGTCTACACACCCTCGTTCACCACCTACACCTCAGTGCCCCCCTTCTCATAAGTCCGGCAAAAAATCCCCATTGCCAGGTTCTTCACCTCCGACTAGTTCTGTAACGTGTGTGGAGGTTCATCCTCCTCCTCATTCAATGTCTTCTTCCCCTGTCCCCTCCCACGTTCTTTCCTTGACTGCCCCGTCCCAGGCCGCTTCCACTCCTGTCCCCTCCCAAGCCCTTTTGACAGTTTCCTCTTCCTTCTCCTCGCCCTCTACTTTCGTACCGTCTATGGTCTCCCAGATTGTCGCTCACACTCCTCCTCCTCTCATCTCTAATGTGGTCCCACATCCTGCATCTATGACTCCTGAAACGCTGGAGGCTATTGCAAGATTTATTGCAAAGACTGAACCATTGATGGACACTGCTCCACCTCCGGTTCCTCCTCCTCTCTCTTCTCCATCTATACCAGCAGCACACTCGTCTGCACACCTGTGCACCTCACACATTCCCAGTATTGTCATCCCTGCGATCCCCGTTGGGGAGGGGAACCTTTACTGCGTCTGTGTAGCATCACCACCATGATGCAATACTCCAACAGGGTCAAGATCAGCCTGTTAGTGGAGCTATAAATGACTCCACTAAGCTAGCACTTGCGTCTGCTGTTAGCAAGAGTCTGCAAGTAAAATTCACTGCTATCCTGACACTCAAAGTGGCCTTCATTGTCGTCTGCACCGACGACAACGAGGCTGAAAAACTACTGACCACCACTGCTTCTACCAAGTTCAAGAACGGGGATTTCAAATCTGACTTCCCTGCAATGAGGGCTAAGAGGACTGTGTTCCTCAAACGCCTAGACTCACTCATCATCGGTCAAGACATCGCTGACATCAAGACATCTATAGAGGACCTGAACCCCTGGGCAAAGGTTGACTCCATTCTAAAAATACCTACTGCTCCGTCCATGATGAAGGTCACCTTCACTGACGTCACCATGGCGGAGAAAGCACTAGATGAGGGAATAGCAGTACATTACTTTCACATCAACCCTGCCTTCATTGAAGCAGAAAGATACACAATTGTTCCAAATGCTACAACTGCTTCTCGTACTTACACAGCACCAAGGAATGCACCAATAAGGACAAGAAGTTCTGCACAAACTGTGGTACTGAAGGCCACGACTACAAGTCCTGCTCCACCACTACTCAACCCAAATGTCTTAACTGCAAGACTGAGCACCATACCTTGGCTGCTCGTTGTCCAACACGCCGTGAAGTACTGAAGAAAGCACAAGAAGTTAACCTGAAAAAAGCACAGCATAAGTCACCTACATATGTGCCATCGCCAAGATCCAGTCCAACACCACTAAGATTCTCAAAGCCACACTACACCCACCAACGCAGTCGCTACACCACCAACAATGGACACCACTAAGATCCAGTACTGTATGATATATGCCCACATGGCCAACATGGCGAATCCTGGCTCCTTCAACACTGTCATCAACGAGATCTTTGAACTTATAATATGCCTAAGTTCAACTTCCCAGACTCACCACCATCAGCTGACATCATTAAGTGCACCAGTGCGCCACTTAATATCACAACTCCTGCTCAGCCAACACAGCCGCAGCCTCCACCACCACCACCACCCCCGGCCCCCCCACCATGGAGAGGGCCCAAACCAGAGCCCGGCCGGGCGCTGACCCCACCACCGGCACCTCCCCACCAATTACCAAAAAATTTTTCAAAGAAGATACCATCGTCACACCAAAATTTTCCCCCAAACCCAAAAAAATTAATGATGAAAAAAACACCAAGACACATAGTATCTGTTTGTTGCCTTTACCCCCTGTTTTGATGGGAAAAAACACCTACCCTTAATGAATAAAAAAGACGAAAGTGGAAAAGCGTTCGTTACTATACCACTAGAAGAGGGAAAAACCCAGAGACATTACTGACACTCGCTGAGATGCAAAAACAGTCCCAGAGGCAAGTACAGCCCCCACAATATTTCAACTAGAATTTAAATTGACTTTAAAAGGGAAAAAGCCACTTTTAAAAAGCAAAAACGGCCCCTCCCCCTTATTAAATTCCATCAGTAAACCCTTAGGCCCCACGACAATGGGAATTTCACCATCTAACGGGGTAAGTCTTTTCCCCTTTTAACCCCACGCAGCCCCAGCCTTTTTTCCCCAGCTATTTTCAAAAAGGGGGTCCCAGTGCGTAACCCCTTCTAAATTGCCTGCAAATTCCTGATCTTCAGTTCCTGACCCCAGCCCCTGTCCCCTATCGCCCAGCTGTTGGCCCCGGGCACTTTATCTACGATTTCAAGACCTTCCTCTCACCGGGGCTTCTTCAGCTGTCCACACTTCCCCGCCCACCCACTTTGGGTCTTACCCGGGGCTGTCTTGTCTTGTCTTGTCCATCTATACCCTTCCCCTTTCCCTTTAAGTCCCTCCTTCTCTCCTAAAATTTTTGTTTCATCCACACGGGAACTTTTCTAACCCTAGTCCATAGATACCTCTAACTTCCTGACTTATATCTATCTCCCATACATCATGGCGTATTTGGGAGGGAATATCCGGGGCCTCAGGGGGGGAAACCGGGGGGAGCTTTAGGTGTTGTTTTCCCAGTTTTCCCATGTTATTGTCTGTTTTTAAGAACCCAAATTGTAATCCTCTGTTATCCAGCCCTTTTCAGGCTCATTTGTTACACGAATATTTTTCCGGGAAAACCTTTTAAAGAAAAAATGCTCTTCATACCCCACTGGGGTTCCATAACCCAGCTCCATGTTCATTTTTTCTCCCTTCATCCCCAGCCCGTATCCACTTGAATAAGTGGTATTCACTTTGTTCTTTATATCTTTTCCCCCTTTTGGG
>WNWK01012630.1:0-58752 GCA_009830355.1 Cherax destructor
AGCAATAATTTGGGATTTTCCTTTAAGTCTCTTGGGCTTGATGATATGCTCGCTTAGAGTCAAATGGGATGGGTCCATGTCGAGAGGGTATCCAAATATTATGATACTGACCCCTTTTTTAAAGTGATACGTGTAGAGGGTGTAGTAGGTAAGTTTGGGGTGCCAGGTGTAAATGATAATGGGAGCCCTTTGATTGAACTTTGTATAGAAAGGGGTTTAGTTATAGGTAATACATATTTTAAGAAAAAGAGGATAAATAAGTATACAAGATATGATGTAGGGCGTAATGACAGTAGTTTATTGGACTATGTATTGGTAGATAAAAGACTGTTGAGTAGACTTCAGGATTTACATGTTTATAGAGGGGCCACAGATATATCAGATCACTTTTTAGTTATAGCTACAGTGGGAGTAAAAGGTAGATGGGATACAAGGAAAATAGAATCAGTAAGTAAAAGAGAGGTGAAGGTTTATAAACTAAAAGAGGAGGCAGTTAGGGTAAGATATAAACAACTATTGGAGGATAGATGGGCTAGTGAGAGTGTAGGCAATGGGGTCGAAATGTATGGGGTAGATTTAAAAATGTAGTGTTAGAGTGTTCAGCAGAAGTTTGTGGTTACAGGCGAGTGGGTGCGGGAGGGAAGAGGAGCGATTGGTGGAATGATGATGTAAAGAGAGTAGTAAGGAGAAAAAGTTAGCATATGAGAGGTTTTTACAAAGTAGAAGTGATGCAAGGGGGGAAGAGTATATGGAGAGAAAAAGAGAGGTTAAAAGAGTGGTGAAGCAATGTAAAAGAGAGCAGATGAGAGAGTGGGCGAGATGTTATCAGCAAATTTTGTTGAAAATAAGAAAAGTTTTGGAATGAGATTAATAAGTTGAGGAAGCCTAGAGAACAAATGGATTTGACAGTTAAAAATAGGAGAGGAGAGTTATTAAATGGAGAGTTAGAGGTATCGGGAAGATGGAGAGAATATTTTGAGGATTTGTTAAATGTTGATGAAGACAGGGAAGTTGTGATTTCGTGTGTAGGGCAAGGAGGAATAACATCTTGTAGGAGTGTGGAAGAGCCAGTTGTGGGTGTAGGGAAGTTCGTGAGGCAGTGGGTAGAATGAAAGGGGTAAGGCAGCTGGGATTGATGGGATAAAGATAGAAATATTAAAAGCAGGTGGGGATATAATTTTGGAGTGGTTGGTGCTATTATTTAATAAATGTATGGAAGAGGGTAAGGTACCTAGGGATTGGCAGAGAGCGTGTATTGTTCCTTTGTATAAAGGCAAAGGGACAAAAGAGAATCAAAAATTATAGGGGAATAAGTCTGTTGAGTGTACCTGGTAAAGTGTATGGTAGAGTTATTATTGAAAGAATTAAGAGTAAAACAGAAAGCAGGATAGCAGATGAACAAGGGGCTTTAGGAAAGGTAGGGGTGTGTAGACCAAGTGTTTACAGTGAAACATATAGGTGAACAGTATTTGGATAAGGGTAAAGATGTTTTTGTGGCATTTATGGATTTGGAAAAGGCGTATGATAGGGTAGATAGGGGGCAATGTGGCAGATGTTGCAGGTGTATGGAATAGGAGGAAGGTTACTGAAAGCAGTGAAGAGTTTTTATGAGGATAGTGAGGCTCAGGTTAGAGTGTGTAGGAGGGAAGGGACTATTTCCCAGTAAAAGTGGGCCTTAGACAAGGATGTGTGATGTCACCGTGGTTGTTCAATATATTTATAGATGGGGTTGTAAGAGAAGTGAATGCGAGGGTCTTGGCAAGAGGTGTTGGGCTAAAAGATAAAGAAGCAAATACAAAGTGGGAGTTGTCACAGTTGCTTTTTGCTGATGACACTGTGCTTTTGGGAGATTCTGAAGAGAAGCTGCAGAGGTTGGTGGATGAATTTGGTAGGGTGTGTAAAAGAAGAAAATTGAAAGTGAATATAGGAAAGAGTAAGGTGATGAGGATAACAAAAAGAATAGGTGACGAAAGATTGGATATCAGATTGGAGGGAGAGAGTATGGAGGAGGTGAATGTATTCAGATATTTGGGAGTGGACATGTCGGCAGATGGGTCTATGAAGGATGAGGTGAATCATAGAATTGATGAGGGAAAAGGGTGAGTGGAGCACTTGAGTCTGTGGAGACAAAGAACCTTGTCCATGGAAGTAAAGAGGGGAATGTATGAGAGTATAGTTATACCAACGCTCTTATATGGGTGTGAAGCATGGGTGATGAATGTTGCAACGAGGAGAAGGCTGGAGGCAGTGGAGATGTCATGTCTGAGGTCAATGTGTGGTGTGAATATAATGCAGAGAATTCGGAGTTTGGAAATTAGGAGGAGGTGCGGGATTACCAAAACGATTGTCCAGAGAGCTGAGGAGGGTTGTTGAGGTGGTTTGGACATGTAGAGAGAATGGAACGAGACAGAGTGACTTCGAGAGTGTATAAATCTGTAGTGGAGGGAAGGCGGGGTAGGGGTCGGCCTAGGAAAGGTTGGAGGGAGGGGTAAAGGAAGTTTTGTGTGCGAGGGCTTGGACTTCCAGCAAGCATGTGTGAGCGTATTTGATAGGAGTGAATGGAGGCATATGGTTTTAATACTTGACGTGCTGTTGGAGTGTAAGCAAAGTAACATTTATGAAGGGATTCAGGAAACCGGCAGGCCGGACTTGAGTTCTGGAGATGGGAAGTACAGTGCCGGCACTCTGAAGGAGGGGTGTTAATGTTGCAGTTTTATAACTGTAGTGTAAAGCACCCTTCTGGCAAGACAGTGATGGAGTGAATGATGATGAAAGTTTTTCTTTTTCGGGCCACCCTGCCTTGGTGGGAATCGGCCGATGTGTTAATAAAAAAAATAATAACGTGTCTGATGGAGGGCGAAGCAGCTTAATATCCCCATAGGTTGTGTTAAGTAGATCACTGATCAGTTCTTTGTTCTGTTCCACAAGCACAAAGTTGTGTGAGTTTTTTCCAAAGTGGATTCTCGCCTTCGGATGTGCATGTACTGCTGCCATTAGCCATGCACACCTACCCTGCAGCAGGGTGTTGTCAGGGAAGTTCAGCTTAACACAGTCTTCCTTAGAAGAAAGGCTTTTTGCACCCTGTGTGCACCATGGACGTCTAGGTTCACATTGCCTACGGGTCAAGTGAGCCTGACTACGTCGGCGCTCTAGCCCTTTCTCACTTTTCCTTCTTTGTTTACTTATAAAGATCTGGAATCTATCATCATTGTCATCACCTGCAGAAATATATTCGTCTGTGACAGTTGCCATGTTTGCCGGTGATGATAGCTCATGTAAGACTCACAGTATTAATAATATGGTACAATAATGGATTGTACAGACAAAGTCTTACACCTAATCACAAATCACAAGATGAGAATAAAGAGAGGTAGTACGGTGGGTAATATTGATTACAAAAATATTACACAATACAGGCTACTGCCACCTAATATGATACCTCGTTAAATTAAAAATATTGCAGACATTACAAGTAATTAAAATGTTTAAGGTACACTGCATGAGAATTGACAACTCACTGAATTACACTGTATAAAATAAGGAGATACATTGAAAATGCAATGACATGGGAAATATTACTGCAATGTGAATTAATTGTAAAAGTGAGCTGTCTTCACTCTTAATTCAATCAAGAAATATACTAGTAAAAATGTAAAACAATGCAAAGTAGAAATACAAACAGTAATTTTATGCAATTTGAAAATATACTGGAAAACAAATTTTCTAAAAGAAATGACACTAAGAATTAATATGCAATACTGACACAATTAAAGGAAGTGTATTACTGAAAAGATTGCACTCAGTTTTTAATTTTAGCACCTGTCAGAAATAGACAATAAGTAAATTAAAATAGAGCACAAAATACTATGTAGAATAATTGCAGAAATCAGTCACTGGAGAACAATAAAGTAAGTTGCAGAAGTGACTAATGTGGCAATAAAAGTTAATTGTGCACTGGGAATATGTAGACTGAACACTTTAATTAATTTTTTAGTGTAAATTAAGTAAATAGTGATATACTTAACTTTTGAGCAAATGAATTAAAAAAAATAAAAAAAGTACAATGTATACAACGAAGAAGTGAACACTTACTGGCTGTTGAACACAGAAATCAAGGGATCACTTACAGGTATCTTGTGTAAGACCAGGGTTCACTTACAGGTATCTGGTGTAAGACAGGGTTCCAGTTTAATGAACACTTCCGGTTATGTACATGTACTTATTTAACTCAGGTTACTACTCATATTTAATATAGTTAGAAGTCTAACATAAGGTCTATCATAAGCATTCAGACTTCTTGTATGGGTGTTAATAATATGGTAAAATAATGGATTGCACAGACAAGGTCTTACACCTAATCACAAATTACAAAGATGAGAATAAAGGGATGTAGAACGATAGGTAATATTGATCACAAAAATACTATGTAGAATAATTGCAGAAATCAGTCACTGGTGAACAATAAAATAAGTTGCAGAAGTGACTAATGCGGCAATAAAAGTTAATTGTGCACTGGGAATATGTAGACTGAACACTTTAATTAATTTTTATTGTAAATTAGGTAACTAGTGATATACTTAACTTTTGAGCAAATGGGGGAAAAAAAAAGGTACAATGCATACAACGAAGAAGTGAACAATTACTGGCTGTTGAACACAGAAATCAAGGGATCACTTACAGGTATCTCGTGTAAGACCAGGGTTCACTTACAGGTATCTCGTGTAAGACAGGGGGGGGGTCCGATGGGAGACGGGCGAGCGATTCGAAAATTGCCGCACCGTCGAGGGAGAAGCCGGAATCAAGGTCAAAGAAGAGCGAAGATCAGATATGTCAAAAGGGGTCAGAACCTCGGTACCTGAAGCAGGTGACAAACCGGCACCAGCAAGAGGTACAGGGGCATGAGAGGTGTCCAAAGAGTTGTCCGTTAACGAGGCAGGGTCAGTACTGGGTGCGGTATCAGGAAGGGGGCACGGGGGTAGTGGGTTCATGGATTGGGTCAGCCATGGTTAGGTTACTTCTTTCTTTTTATTTTTATGAAAAAAAAGAAAGAAGAAAAGAAAATAAAAATAAAAAAAGAATAAGAAAAAGGGGAAACATGGAGGAATAGCTCCTAGGATGAATGAAAGGGAGCGTAAATCCCCCTCCGCGCCCAAGAGGACCTCAACACTGCAAGTAGTGCAGATGCTGCATGGAACCCGTGCCATACCCTACCCTTCATGCCAGTAAACCAGCAATCCGAGATAGCAACCTCACATCCACCGAGCCACCTCGGCGGACAAAAGAGAGGGCAGCCGGATATCCACCACAAAGCATACCGCCTTCGGTCACCACCCCCGGAATCCGAAAGGTGGCCTCCAGAGATACACCCGTCGCCCGAAAGATACCCAAGGCCACCCCCCCGGGTGACCGGAGAGGAATCGGGACATCCCCAGGTGATCCAGATTCCACGGCAAACTACACCACCGCCAAGGACCTCAACGGAATGGGATGGACCACGATACCCTTCCCCCTACCTAGGAACTAGAATGCCTGAGGAGAGAAGCTCCCAGGGTAAAACTGGGAAGGAACTAAGGGAGGGATGAGGAAGAAGAGGAGGAAAGGCAAAAAAGGGAGGATGGAGGAGATGGGATAGGGAAGGGGGGATTGGGGGGTAATTAGGTTCGGTCTGAGGAAGAAGACCAAAAGGTCCAATTCCTCAGACCGATAGCCTCTTTACCGCGACAAGGAGCCCCCCTTAAAGAGGATGCAGTGCATAATGAGAGAAAAAAAACTATTAGTGTTTTTGGATTAAAACGCCATCTGATGTGTATTTTCATAAGGTATTTATGGTTGTATTCTCTTTTTTATGGTCTCATTTGATAGAATAAAAAACATACTACAGAAATATGGATGATTTTGATTAGTTTCATCATGAAACCGACCTTGAAATTGAGCTCGAATTAGGGGAAATGTTTGATTTTTGCAAATGTTCAAGAGTAAACAAATCATGCCATGCGTCCCATACACATCAATTGGTGACTAATATTCTTTCACAAGTGCACTGATATTATTTATATCACTTTTACAATAATGCAATAGTCTGCATAACGGTAAATCTTCTATTTTTTGTGTGAATAAAAAATCAAAATAGAAAGCAAGAGTAATATAAGAGGGGCCTAAAAATGTGACTAATGAACAGATAACATCTTATTTTAGAGCCAGGAATGTCTGCATTGTTTATTCTGGACCTATTTTGAATTTGACAACTTTTTTATTTTGCATGAAATTGGCCAAATTGCCAATTTCTGATCACTTTATTGGGTAGTTGAAATCAGTAAATTGGTGGTTTCTTGTACTCAATCGATAGAAAAAATGGAGTTCTAAAGAAATAGCTATAAGTTTGGTCGAATGGAACAATGGAATTGGCCGAAAATAGGGCTCAAAGTCGGCAAAATTGCTGATGCGTATATATCGCTGAGATCACTAACTCTGCGAGAGCGTAATTCCGTAAGTTTTCCATCAAATTTCATACTTTTGGTGTCATTACCATCGGGAAAAGATTCTCTATCATTTCATAAGATTTTTTTTTTTTTTAAATTTTGCGACAACAGGAGAGCACTCAGGATTAGGGGTTGCGACAGTCAAAGGGTTAGTCTCGAAGACTACATATTTGTACAAATTTGTACTTGTGTACCCCACAGTACAAGAAGTGCAGCAGCACTTGGAAGAGTAAAATGGAAGTATAGAAGAAGTTCACAGTAAAGGAGTTATCTGGTGTGTTCATGTGTGTTTATATTGTGTGTGTCTCGTGGCAGCTTAATTAAGAAAGCAGTAAACTCAGTGAACAATATATGTTGATGGTGAGTTAAGAAATTATTATATTCAGTGAACAAGGTACGTATTACTAACTCCATAAGAAATAATGGAAATTCAATTAATCCGTTTCAGACACCCAAAAGTATTAAAATATTTTTTTTTTTTGTACATTATTATTATTTTTATTAACACATCAGCCGATTCCCACCAAGGCAGGGTGGCCTGAAAAAGATAAACTTTCATCATTCACTCCATTATTGTCTTGCCAGAGAGGTGCTTTACACTACAGATATAAAACTGCAACATTAACACCCCTCCTTCAGAATGCAGACACTGTATTTCCCATCTCCAGGACTCAAGTCCGGCCTGCCGGTTTCCCTGAATCCCTTCATAAATGTTACTTTGCTCACACTCCAACAGCACGTCAAGTATTAAAAGCCATTTGTTTCCATTCACTCCTATAAAATACGCTCACACATGCTTGCTGGAAATCCAAGCCCCTCGCACACAAAACCTCTTTTACCCCCTCCCTCCAACCTTTCCTAGGCCAACCCTTACCCCGCCTTCCCTCCACTCGAGATTTATAAACTCTCGAAGTCATTCTGTCTCGTTCCATTCTCTCTACATGTCCGAACCACCTCAACAACCCCTCCTCAGCCCTCTGGATAATAGTTTTGGTAATCCCGCACCTCCTCCTAATTTACAAACTCCGAATTCTCTGCATTATATTCACACCACACATTGACCTCAGACATGACATCTCCACTGCCTCCAGCCTTCTCCTCGTTGCAACATTCATCACCCATGCTTCACACCCATATAAGTGTGTTGGTATAACTATACTCTCATACATTCCCCTCTTCACTTCCATGGACAAAGTTCTTTGTCTCCACAGACTCCAAAGTGCACCACTCACCCTTTTCCCCTCATCAATTCTGTGATTCACCTCGTCCTTCATAGACCCATCTGCTGAGTCTACCTGGAGAGAATTCCAGGGGTCTACGCCCCCGCGGCCCGGTCTGTGACCAGGCCTCCTGTTGGACCAGAGCCTGATCAACCAGGCTGTTACTCCCAAATATCTGAATACATTCACCTCCTCCATACTCTCTCCCTCCAATCTGATATCTAATCTTTCGTCACCTAATCATTTTGTTATCCTCATCACTTTACTCTTTCCTATATTCACTTTCAATTTTCTTCTTTTACATACCCTACCAAATTCATCCACCAACCTCTGCAAGTTCTCTTCAGAATCTCCCAAAAGCACAGTGTCATCAGCAAAAAGCAACTATGACAACTCCCACTTTGTATTTGATTCTTTGTCTTTTAACCCCACACCTCTTGCCAAGACCCTCACATTCACTTCTCTTACAACCCCATCTATAAATATATTGAACAACCATGGTGACATCACACATCCTTGTCTAAGGATGTATGATGACCGTGTACACTGTGTGCATTAAATATACTTTAAATTACACAGAAAACAATGAGACATTAAGAATAAAAGTATAATAACATGTCACTTACCTTTATTGAAGAGTTGTTGATATGTGGAAGATGGGAGGAGGGGAGACAATGGAAGTTTTTTCATTGTTTGGAAGGGAAATCCCCTTCCATAAAGGCATCAGATAACAAGTCCTTACCTTCCTGCTACACTCCCTGCATGCCTGCTACACTCCCTGCATGCCTGCTAACGCCTACTCCTGCATGCCTGCTACACTCCCTGCATGCCTGCTACACTCCCTGCATGCCTGCTACACCCCTGCATGCCTGCTACACTCCCTGCATGCCTGCTACACTCCCTGATGCCTGCTACACTCCCTGCATGCCTGCTACACTCCCTGCATGCCTGCTACACTCCCTGCATGCCTGCTACACTCCCTGCATGCCTGCTACACTCCCTGCATGCCTGCTACACTCCCTGCATGCCTGCTACACTCCCTGCATGCCTGCTACACTCCCTGCATGCCTGCTACACTCTTTACCACAGGGCTGGCACTAGGAGCTTTCTTTGGGCCCATGGTGGCTTATTTAGCAGTTGCAAGCACTAAAAACAATGGAATAATGACAAAATGTATCGTATGTTTAGTTATGACAATATCCCTAGTTTTTTTTTTCAGTTTGTGGGTGCCCATAATCTGTGAGAGTGTTTTCCAGGTCTTTTTTTATATCTCCTCTTGTTTCAGTGAATCTGCTGGAGTAGTACAATTGTTTGGCTTTTTATTAGTTTGGTGAGAACTGATGAATAGTGTTTAATAAACTCCCTATGTATGAATCCCCGTCTATATTGCTTCTCATATTGATATTTCTTGTTAATGGATTTTAGTAAGCTGTTAGTTAGCCATGAGTAGCCTAGCCGTTTATTCGTAATCTGTTTCATTTTTATAGGAGAATGTTTGTTGTATAGTCTATGTAATTTATTAAGAAAGTTGTCTGTCCACTCATCGATACCCTTGGCATTTGAGAATTCTATAGCCCAGTCAACCATCTCTAGCTCTGCTGTGAAGTTATTTATTGAAGCCTGGTTATGGAGTCGAAATGAAACTTTGGTGTATTCTAGGGGCGGTTTACTAATGTTTGTTAAGAGGAAGGTGGGGTAGTGGTCTGTGGTAGTGGTCTGAAGGTTGTTTTTAGGGAACCAAGGAGGGCAAGGAGGTCATCATAGTGTTTGCTTAATAAGGATCGGATGTTGTAGTTAAGAACTGTTATACTTTTAGTAGTGTTTAGGACAGTGTGGGCTTGTGATGCGGTGTAGTAGAGGCAGTTATTTTCCAGTAAATTTTGAATGGGTGTTTGATTAAACAGGTTTAGATCAGGGTCGACGTGATCATTCATCATTTAGGTTAAATAGTAATTTTGTTATATCATGTATAATGTGGTGAGTTATAGTACTGATATCTGTAGTAAGGGGATGTGTTGATAAGTATATAACTAATGCACATTGGTTAAATAGAGTATAGTAACATATAAACATAGTGGACTTGGTATTGAGTATGTATTAAGCTAGTATGAAATAAAACCTTAGATATAAACTAATAAGATACAATTACTAAAAACAAGGTAGCACCAATGAGTTTGGTATTGGTTATGTATTAAGCTAGAATGAAATATAGTACAGTAAAATTAAAAATTTAGAAAAACTATTAAGTTTAAATTACAAAATTGGGTAGCACCAATGAGTTTGGTGTTGGTTATTTAATAAGCTAGAATGTAATTAGGTAAACTAGATATTACCTATGATATTAACAAGATAATAAGATAGTTATAAGATATTTATAGAGTAAAGTAGCACCAGACTGTTAATGGTAATTGCACTAGAGAATAGTTGCAATAGATATACAGTGGACCCTCGGTTAACAAAATTAATCCGTTCCAGGGGCTCTTTCTTAATCTGAATCTTTCGTTATCTGAAACCTTATTTCCCATAAGAAATAATGTAAATACAATTAATTGCTCCACAAAAAATAATCACTCAAAATAAAAAAATAACATTTACTTACCTTTATTGAAGAGACTTGCAGGCATCTGGAAGATAGTATAGATGATGACTGGAGCAGGTGTTAGTGGTTGGAAGGGGAATCCCCCTCCAAAAGGACTTCAGGTGACAAGTCCCTCTCTGGGGTTACTTCTTTTCTTGGTCTTTTAATGCCACTAGGACCAGCTTGAGAGTCACTAGACCCCTGCCTGGTGAAGTAGCTGTCCAGAGTCCTCTGTTTCTGGCGACTCTTCAACACTTTTCTGAAGTACAACATGGCTCTGTCACTGAAGTGGTTGCACAGAAGGCTCATTTCAGCTTGCTCAGGGTGGTATCTTTCAACAAATGTCTGCAACTCATTCCACTTTGTACACATCTCCTTAAGCACTGAAGAAGGCACCTCCTTATCTCTCTCTCTCTCTTCCTGTGAAGCTTTAACCTCAGCTGTGGTCTTTTGCTGTTCCAGATGAAGCTCTTGCAGCTCTTCAGTTGTTAACTCTATCCTGTGCTCCTCTACCAACTCTTCCACATCCTCACCACTCACCTCCAACCCCAGGCTGTTCCCCAATTCCACAATATCTTCCACAACATGTTCCACAACAGGCACAGGGTCGTCAGGGTCAGGGTCAGCCTCAAATCCTTCAAAATTCCTCTCTTGGATACAATCCGGCCACAGTGGTCTCCAAGCAGAGTTCAGAGTCCTGGAAGTCACTTCCTCCCAAGCCTTACCTATAAGGCCTATGCAATGCACGATATTGAGGTGTTCTTTCCAGAACTCTCTTAGGGTCAATTCAGAGTCATTGGTCATATTAAAGCACCTCTGAAACAGTGCTTTGGTGTACAGTTTCTTGAAGTTGGAAATGACCTGCTGGTCCATGGGCTGGAGGAGAGGAGTGGTGTTAGGAGGCAAGAACTTCACTCTGATGAAATTTATGTTGTCAGGCAACAACTCTTGCAAGTTGTGAGGATGAGCAGGAGCATTGTCCAGTAGCAGAAGGCACTTGAGTGGCAATTTCTTTTCCAGGAGGTATTTCTTCACACTAGGGCCAAACACTCCAGTCAACCATTCCTTGAAAATCTCCGTAGTGACCCATGCCTTGGTGTTAGCTTTCCAATGCACACACAATTTATTCTTGTCAACACCGTGTTTCCTGAAGGGTCTGGGATTTTCAGCATGATGCACCAGTAAAGGCTTCACTTTAAAATCACCACTGGCATTGGCACAAAACATAAGAGTTAGCCTGTCTTTCATAGGCTTGTGTCCTGGCTGTGCCTTTTCCTCCTGAGTAATGTAGGTCCTGTTGGGCATTTTCTTCCAAAACAGGCCTGTTTCATCACAATTAAACACTTGTTGGGGGAGGAATTGTTCAGCCTCTACGAACCCCTTGAATTCGTGCACAAATTTTTCAGCTGCACGTTTGTCTGAGCTGGCTGCCTCACCATGCCTCACAACATTGTGTATGCCACTACGTTTCTTAAACTTCTCAAACCAGCCTTTGCTGGCTTTAAAATCACTCTCCTCACCACTGGTTCCAGGCATTGTCTTCACAAGATCTGCGTGCAACTTCCTTGCCTTTTCACAAATTATCGCCATAGAAATACTATCACCCGCTCTCTGTTTTTCATGGATCCACACCAACAACAACTTCTCAACCTCATCCACTGTTTTCGATCTTTGTTTTGTTAACAAATTAACCCCTTTTGCAACATTAGCTTCCTTGATCTCATTTCTCTGTGCCAGGATAGTGCCGATGTAGATGGATTTTTTTTTGTACATCCTGGCAAGATCACTCAGACGACACCACTCTCATATTTTTCTTGATTTCCTTCTTCAGTTGATGGTGTTCCTCCTCTCTTACCACAGGGGTGCCATTTGTTTTTGTTGTACATCCTGGCAAGCTCACTCACACGTACGCCACTCTCATATTTTTCTACAATCTCTTTCTTCAGTTCGATGATGGTCCCCCTCTCTTTACCACGGGGGTGCCACTAGAAGCTTCTTTGGACCCATGGTTACTTATTTCACAGTGACAATACTTAACCAACAATAAACACAACAAAAGTATTGTGAATGTTTGAAAGAGTGCGCTGGGTAATGTTCTCTCAAGTGTAAACAACGCTTGACTGGGTCCTGTCCGCTCAGCGCTTGCGCGGGGCAGGTGGACAGGTGGTACGTTTCGTAGCATGAGTAAATGTTTCGCTACATGAGAAAAATATTTTGCAAAAAAAGCGTTCGTTACGGATTTGTTCGCATATGGGTCCATGTAGTTGGGGTTCCACTGTTTTATAAGGTATTATAATATGTTTCTAGACAATAGTAGGTGACAAGGCAGGTGAAAATGTTCACCTGTCAGTGTGCTGTGTATTTGTACTATTTCAGTACCTAATATTAGTGTCAGAACAAACATTGGCTATGAAATCACAAGAACTACTACAAATTGTAATTATCAGAACATAAAAATTATATAAATTAAAAAGGTATATCGACAATACACAAAGGCGGTGACCCCAAATAAAACAACTATAGACCAATATCAAACTTACCATTGTATCCAAAATCTTCAAGAAACTTGTGCACAAGAGATTATACTTGTTTATAACAACACAAAGCATACTCAACCCCGCCATTTTGGCTTCAGAAGAATAAAAAGGAACATGCAATCATAAAAATGATAGACCTGCTTTACACAGCACTGGAAAATAAGGAATATCCAGAGACTTTTAGGATAAAGTAGCTTTAACAAGTAAACCACCATCCTACTCCAAAACTACCACTGTGGTAGTAAGAGGTCATGATTGCATTTCAAATCTACCTTACAATAGGTATCAGATGTCACCATGAAGAACAACTCCTCACACACCACTTGATACTGGGTCACAGGTGTCCTTGCCCCTCTTTCCTCTTACATCAATGATCTTCCCAATGTATCACAACACCTTAAACAAATCTTTTGGGACACACGACTTATGTCACCCCACCCAAAGTTCACGCCAAACACCATGGTACCCACAGATATAAAATATCTACATGGATGACAGCCAAAAACTTACACTCAACACTGATAAGACCATATTATGTTGGTAACAGAGCAGGTGATGCACAATTAAACATTAAGATCAACAACCCTCCTATTGCTAAACATAATAGAGGGCAACCTGAAATTCAGCACTATACAAATATAAACGAAAGTGCACCAAAACTAGGGGATCCTTCAAGATAATTATGACCTAAACTTACCATAACACATATCTATCACATCTATCCCTACATCAAATATGCCATTTGTGCTTGGGACAAACAATTACTCATCTAAAGCCAATAATAACCCAACAAAAATTAAAGAAAATTATCACGCACTCCACTAGGCAAAATCCCCGACTCTTCAAAGACCTAAACTTACTCACCTGTTCAGACATCCACTTACTACTCTGCATCTACATCTATAGAACCATAAATTCCAATATAACTCCTGAACTAAAACACTTTTGATACTGTGACAGGACCCATAGACATAATACCAGACACAACATCTCTTGAATTCCATGTCCAGGCTAAATCATACAAAAATTTAATGTACATAAAAGGGCCTAAAATCTGGAACTCCTGCCTGAAAACACAGAACTGCAGACACAACCTCCATTTTCAAAAGCACCGTTAAAAAACATCTTATCTCCCTTACACACCCCACCGGTAGCTAACCACATGAAAACTACTTTATCTTGCACATATCCAAAACAAAATACACTTATTGATATCTGTGACTCCCTTAATTTACACATGACTGTAAACAAAATTCTGAATACAACTATTGCTTCATAATTCTTAATCTAGTCATAAGTTTGCCTAAGACTCTCCAATATAGAAACTGTATCATGCCAATACAACACCATTTCCATTAATAGATACACTAATTGTTAAGTTCTTAAATATTTTGAACTACCTCAATTTTGTAAATCTAGTTAATCACCACAATTACCTAACCTTAATACCAGTATAATTATTGTGTCAATATAGAGTAAGATCTAGTATAAGTCTGCCTGAAATGCCTAGGCATACATAGGCATACTAGTGGCCTTCTTGTAATAAGTATTTTATCTTCTTTCTTTCAACATGTCGGCCGTGTCCCACCGAGGCAGGGTGGCCCAACAGGAAAACGAAGTTTCTCCTTTTACATTTAGTAATATATACAGGAGAAGGGGTTACTAGCCCCTTGCTCCCGGCATTTTAGTCGCCTCTTACGACACGCAAGGCTTACGGAGGAAGAATTCTGTTCCACTTCCCCATGGAGAAAGTATTTTATAATATGAACTAATAACATTAGTTATGTACACCCCACTTTGTAATATTATCAGAAATAAAGAATTTGAATTTGAACACTTCTTCAATTGACAGGACTCCATGTTGCCATCAGGTGAGCATCCAGTGCCAACTTTGTGGTCTTATATCTCGGTAAGTACAGTACTGACCCTAAAAATTTAGTTTTTTGGTCTTATTACACACAGAAAATTGCCCTCTTAAATTAAAAAAAAAAATTCAAAATATTTGGAGCGCTGGGTGAGAGAACGTAGATCTACGTTTGGACAGTTAACGGGTTAAATCATTAAAAAATAAAGCAGATCTAAATAACTTGCCACCATTCATATATAAAAAAGCTGCTCATGTGCAGTCACCCATTATTGCAACACTATTTAACAAATTTGTAGAGTCCTCAACCTTCCCATCCATACTCAAGACAGCAAGGGTTACCCCGATCCTCAAAGGAGGTGATTCAACTGATGTTAATAAATATAGACCTACAGTGGTACCCCGGTTTACGATGGTCCCCAAACTCACCCTTTTATGTAAGTTTATTTTTTTAAATGCTTTTGTAAGTGTAATTTTGGGGGTCTAAAAGGACTAGTCTATTTTACAACATTTCTTAAGGAGATAAATTCGTTTGGTAATGGCACTTGAACAGCATTCTGGAATGAAAAATATCGTAAACCGGGGTACCACTGTATATCAAACTTGCCCTTACTTTCTAAAATATTCAAAAATAATACACAAACGACTACTCCTACCTTATATCCAACAACGTACTTAACCCCTGCCAGTTTGGGTTTAGACCCCAAAAATGTACGAATGATGATATTATACAAATGCTTGAACTAATATATGCAGCCCTCGAAAATGAATATCCTCTGGGGCTCTTCATTGACCTATGGAAAGTATTTGATACAGTGGACCACAATCTCCTGCACCTAAAACTAAATCATTATGGCATCAGAGGACATTCCCTCGATTACCTAATGGAGTCTACTCCACTATCCAGCCTGCAGCTGTCGGAGTGCCCCAGGGTAGTGTCCTAGGCGCACTCCTCTTCTCATCTACATCAATGATCTCCCAATGCATCTCAACTCCTTAAACCAGTTCTAGTCCCACTCAAACCCAGCTATACTTAGACACTGTAAACAACGAGCTGCTAAAAATATATATACCTACCATCAGACTTACGACCTGCTCAACATACGACCACTCGACTTACGACCATGTTTTCTATGCAAATGTTCTGGGAAATAAACAACTGTTTGTGTTGTACACAGTGTTTCTCCTAAACCTTACAGTATAAAATACAGTACTAACAGCATAAAAAGTAAAAATGAAATACTAAAATAAAACAATAAAATGAAATACTAAAATAAAACAATAAAATAAAATCATTACAATAACTGCGATGTTGATATTCACTAGTAAGGTTCGACTTACGTCCATTTTGACTTACGACTGGTTGGTCAGAACCAAGCTCGGTTGTAAGTTGGATGGTAGGTGTACTTGAATGATGACCAAAAACTCAGACAAAACATACTTCATGCTGTTTGGAAACCCGAACACGTATTACATGTTCCAAAATTGTTTCTCTTTACTTAGGGCATAGGTTATAAGACATTCTGAGAGGGTGTTGCACAAATGTTGCACATGGGTTATTATCGAGGTTTTGATATTTTCTCTACCACTTATGGCCACATACACCTCAAAGCCACTAAACTCGGGGTCAACATCACTTTCTCTTAAAATGGGAGTGTTAATACTACATGACATCAGTGAATCCCAGGTGTTTGCCACGCTGTTTGCTCTAGCTGGCGCACAATTGAACTGGTGCTCCCAAAAGGTACTAAGTGGTCCCAGATTCATTTAACCCTTTCAGGGTTATTGACGTACTAGTACGGCTTACGCGCTGGGGTTATTGACGTACTAGTACGCATAAATTCTAGCGCCTTCAAATTAACGCGAAATGGCTGGTAGGCCTAGTGTTGAGAGAATGGGTCTGCGTGGTCAGTGTGCGCAGTAGGAAAAAATCGGGAGCCAGTGGTGCATTGTGGGAACGCCATGTTAGTACACATTTTTCACCATGCCGGGCGGTAAGAAACTCCTCACTCCTCGGCGAATTGGGACTCTTTTGTTCCCCAGTGACAGTTCTAACACCGATGGGAGTGTCAGTGGTGATGAGTTTCAAGGTTTTGAGGCAGTTGTGACCGAAACTAATGATCATAATACCGGTAATATTGAGGAAAACCCAGACGACCCTCAGCCCTCCACCTCCGGTGCTGTGGCATCTTGTTCACGCTCAATTGTACCAGAACGAAAGAGGAAACTGTTATTTACTCATATCCCAGACTCTGATGTGAGCAATGGTGATGATAGTGATAGTGAATATGAACTCCAAGCTCTTCAAAACAGTTCCAGTAGCGAGAGTGGTGTGGAATATTCTCCAGTGAAGCGTCAGTATATCGACGGTGTATGCGCTCTGGTAGCGTGCCATATGCTGTTCCAAGGGAAGGAGTACATCTCGGAGTACATCCCGTGGGGTACAACAGGAAGTGATAGTGAAAATGACAATGATAGCGTTGCAGTGGAATGAGAAATGCGCAAGCATCTGTTAGTGGTAGTGGTGGTGGTGCCAGGCGCGAGGCACCAGCAGTGGACCATGCTGGCACCGACGCCGCTGAGTCAGCTCAGCTACAACAAAGGCAACCCTCACCCACCCACCAACCCCCACAACCACAACCTCCACTCCCACAACCCCACAACCTCCACAACCTCCACAACCCCACAACCACCTGTAAAACTCCAGTACCCACCAGCAGACCGCACCTGGGATTGGCAAGCAGCTGACAATTTTATTCCCAGTCCCCATCAGTTTGATGAAAGTCAATGTGGAATACGCCCATCTTGTCCACTTGGGAACAATGCCAGTGAACTGGAATGCTTTGAATTATTCTTTGATGAACCTCTGATGGATATTATTGTCAGGGAAAGCAACAGATACTACGAGTACACCATGGCAAACACAATACTTTCACCAACATCACGCCTCAACAGGTGGAAAGAGACAACTGTGGCTGAGATGTACTTGTTCTTTGCCACAATAATGCTTATGCCTCATGTTTATAAGCACAGTGTCAAATCATACTGGTCGACAGACCGCCTGATTGCAACACCAGGTTTCAGTGATATAATATCAGTGAATCGATTTGTGCTACTGCTGAGGATGCTTCACTTTTCAGACAAAACCACCCCTGACAGAAACGACAGGTTATATAAGATTAGAAATGTGTTTCTGTATCTGAAGAGAAATTCAATATGCATTTTTATCCCTTCAGGAAGCTTGTTATTGACGAGTCACTGATTCTGTTCAAAGGTAGACTGTCATTCAAGCAGTATATACCAAGCAAGAGGAAACGCTTTGGTATAAAGTTGTTTGTGCTTTGTGATTGCTACAGTGGTATTGTATTGGATATTATTGTGTACACCGGAAGTTATACATTGCAAGATACCAGGAGGTTATTGGGTATCTCTGGTGATGTGGTTAGAACAATGATGGAACCATATCTTGGTAAGGGGCATATATTATATACTGATAACTGGTACACAAGCCCCTCCTCAGTGATTTTTGCGAGTGAACTTGACAGATGTGTGCGGTACAGTGCGTGGAAATCGTAAGCATATGCCTAGGTTCAGTGCAGGCACTCGTAGAGGTCAGGTGCAAGCGTTTGCTGCCAATGACATCATGGCATTTCGGTGGCATGACAAACGAGATGTCACACTGTTGTCATCTATTCATCCTAACGAAATGACAGACACTGGCAGGCTGAATAGAGAGACCGATGAACCCATTCTAAAACCTGCAGCTGTGATTGACTACACTCTCAATATGCGCTTAGTGGACAAATGTGACATGCAAATTGGGTTTGCTGATTGTGTTCGCAAGAGTTACAAGTGGTACATAAAACTCTTTTTTCACATTCTGGACATTACCATGCTCAATGCTTATAATATCTATAAGTTGAAGACCACAAACAAACCACCATATGGCGAATTTTGTTTATCTGTCATCAGACAAATAATATTCAAGTACCAGGAGCAACACCTGCAATAGAAACACGCCCAACACCAAGTCATCAACACCTACCCTCTCGTCTGAGGCTTGGTGGTGAACACTTCCTAACAAAACTGCCTGCTACTGCTTGCAAGAAAAAGGCTCAGAAGAGGTGTTTTGTCTGTGCACATACAAAAAAACGCCCACAACAACGCAAAGACACTCGTTTTATGTGTGGAATGTGAAACACCACTGTGCATGGAACCATGTTTCAGAGACTTCCACAGGCTGCAGAACTTCTAGAAACATGTCCAGTGACTCTATGTATGTATATATATGATTGAACAATATAAATAACTAATATTTGTTATTGTAAAAATTTGTAAATACATTGTGTAAACAAATTAGTGAAAGAAACTTCATGTGAATATTGTGTAATAAATAGCGAGTGAATATTTGAAAAACAGCACTTATATTGGTCTCACAGGCCATAAAAGTTATTTGCAACAAAAAAAACAAAATTCGATCAGAAAAGAAGTCCAAGAAAGAAAAAAAAATATTACCGGGTGACCGGCAGTCGGCGATGTTGCCGACACCGGCTCCATTTTCGCCAACTTCAAATCTCTATATCTCGGTGAGTATTGATCGCAAAAATGTATTTTTTAGCCTATTAGATTTAGAAAAAAAAACTCTATCATTTCATAAGAAAAAATAATTTTTTTTTTTTTTTTAAATTCATGGACCCTGAGAACGAGATTCGGAGACCCCCCTTGGACCCTGAAAGGGTTAATAACAAATAATGAACAAACAAAACACTCAGTGAGTGAGTAGTGGGCGGTCTGGCTGCCGGGTCTGAGGGAAGGTAGCAGGGACGCTTGGGTGGCGGGAAACTTAAATATGATTTGGTGGGTGGGAATTTGGCGGCTGGGAATTTGGTAGCCGGGAATTCGCGAATGTGTGAAGCCCGTGAAAGTGGAAAACGTGAATGTTGAGGGAGACCTGTACGATACAAATGATGACTTTTTCCATTTCTATCATGGTGGCATTGCGTGGCGTCCCTCATCCGGCACCTCCAGTTTCTTTCCCCTCCTTCCATTATATTACAATGATTTCCTGGACTTTATCATCCCACATTATTCCCTGAGATTGATTCCCGTCACTTCATATTACAAAGCGATACCTAGTACAGTGGACCCTCGGTTAACGAATACCCCGGAAATCGTGCAATTATGTAAGTATAATTTTGTAAGTTCTTGTGGAAGTGTATTTTTGGGGGTCTGAAATAGACTAACCTACGTGAAATTTTTCCTTAAGGGAGTAAATTCGTTCGGTAATGGCACTTGAGCAGACTTCAGGAGTGAAGTTTTTACGAAACTCGGGGGTCCACTGTATCAAGGTTTCGACCGAATCGAGTCAATTATTAACACCACCTAGGCCATTGAATCTTCGGCCAGGCCTGCTTCACAAAGACTAACTATGCCCACCACTTGAATCCCCGGTGTCCCTCCTTCCCCTCGGCCTTCGTGCATGCGTGACTGTCTGTTGGTTCTCTTCTATACTTAGTTAAATGATACCCCATCAACAGCACATTAATGATCTCTATTCATATTGGAAAGTTTATCGAGTATAGCTTTCGGGAAAATACCCATATTTTCCACACACTGCGTGCTGCAGAATTTTTTTTATACAGCGCACACAGACTACACAGACCCATTCTCTCACATGTGGGCCTACCAGCTTTCTCTCACTTGATTTGAAGCCAATAGATTTTTTGAGTATACAGTGGACCTTTGAAAATTGTGATTAATTCGTTCCTGAGAGACCGCCGATTTTCAAAATGGACGATTTTCAAAACCATTTTCCTTATAAGAAATAATGTAAATCAAATTAATCCGTTTCAGACACCCAAAAGTATGTAAAAAAAATTTTTTTATGTAAAATGTACATTTATGTACACAGAAAACAATGAGAGTAAGTAAGTTTTTTCAGGTATACACAAATACCTTTACATACATAGATTATTATACATAGCAGCATATGTGTAGAGAACCTAGGATAATCCAAAAAGTCAGACAGAGTGACTTATTTCCATTGGGGTCCTTTTAGTACCTTAATATATATATACTGTACATAGTATAAAATAGTAATAAATTGACACTTACCTTTATTGAAGAGTTGTGGAAGAAGGGAGGAGGGGAGAAGGTGGTGTTGTTGCTAGTGTTTGGAAGGGGAATTCCCTTCCATAGACTTCAAAAGTACCAAGTCCTTTTCCGGGGTTACTTCCCTTCTTTGTCTTTTACTGCCACAGTACATTCATTACTTTAAAATATTTGTTAGTCTTAATGTAGGGAGAGAGTTGTTTAGTATTTATTTGTAGGAATTCAGTGTAGGTAGCCTGTAGATGTATGTAGCCCCCCACCCGGGGCTTCACTACACAGCCATATTTTTACACTATACAGCCATATTACTACCATGTTCACTGAGTTTAATCGTTTCTAACAACTACCTTTAGATGCCGTCATAAACAAAGGGAGAAGTAATGAATAATTCATGCCAAGAATTGTAAACAAATGCATATGATGGGCGGTTACTGCACCAGACGCCAGATTTACAGTTTTCTCTAATGCTGCATCAGAGAAAACGTAATCTTTACTCTCCACCCAACTCACCACTCGATAGCATATGAACATTGTATCAATGTTTATATGCTGTGGGGAATTAAGAGATTACCTGTCTGGGCTTCACCGCCACTTACGACAAATAATCTCCCGGGGAGATGACCGCCAATACAATTTTACCGCAGTTACCCCCATTAGGCGTGTGAGAAAACTAGAGTCACCCTGGTTGCTGAAATGACTCCCTTCGATATTTTCACACCTCTGAACCCACTTTCGCTCTAGACCAGTTTAATAAGAATGGGTAACATCAATAGTTACGGTATTGTTAATTTTAGTGGACTGTATGGGTTAATCCTCTTTAAGGGGGCTCCTTGTCGCGGTAAAGAGGCTATCGGTCTGAGGAATTGGACCTCTTGGTCTTCTTCCTCAGACCGAACCTAATTACCCCCCAATCTCCCCTCCCCTTTCCCATCTTCCCTATCCTCCCTTTTCCCTTTCCTCCTCCTCATCCTCATCCCTCCCTTATTTCCTTCGCATTTTTACCCCGGGAGCTTCTCTCCACAGGCTTACTAGTTCCTAGGTAGGGGGAAGGGTACCATGGTCCAATCCCATTCCGTTGAGGTTCTCGGCGGTGGTGTAGTCCCACATTCTGCATCTTTGACTTCCGAAACACTGGAAGCTATTGCAGAATATATTTCAGAGACTGGACCGATGATGGACACTACTCCACCTGAGGTTCCTCATCTCTCTTCTTCGTCTCAACTCCCCTTCCTTCACAACGTCCTCCTCCCTCTCTGATTACAGGTCTTCCGCTGCCTCCACACGTGGACTTTTCTAACCCTAGTCCATAGATTCCTCTCACTTCCACTTATATCTTTCTCTCCATAAATCATGGCTTATTTGCAGTGGAATATCCGAGGCCTCAGGGGTAACCGGGGTGAACTTCAGGTGTTGCTCTCCCCCTGTTGGGGTCTGTTTGCAAGAACCCAAATTACAATCCACTGTTATCAGGCCCTTTTCAGGCTATGATTTGTTATATTCATCGGATCCTTTTTCCGATGGAACTTTTAACGAAAGTGCTCTTCTTATACGCACTGGTGTTCCAGAAAGTTTGGGTTTCTCGACATCTTGTCATCAATGCTGAGGTTGGGAGACTGCACTCTCCCATTTTTGCATCGGCCACACTCGTCTTACTCACTTGTATCTTACGGAGAGGTGCCCTGTCCCACTGTGAGGCTTGTCAGGTTCCAGTTTAAGTTTTCCACATTCAATTGGACTGTCCAGTCTATCAGCAGGCACGCAGAATTTACCTCTGACGTCATCATCACTCCAGTGCTCTTACTTTACCTTGCTGACAGTCCCACCTTTGACTTAGACTTCCTCGTTGACTTTTTGACACCAACTGATTTACTACATAAACCTTGATGATCCTATCTCTAGCACTCCTCACAGCCCTTTCTAACTCTCACTCTATTGTCCACGCCACCCTTGCTACTTTATAATCCTGCACTATCGCCTGCCCTGCTGTATGAGCTTAGGAAATTGATTATACAGTGGTACCCCGAGTTTCGAACTTTCTTTATTCCAGAAGGCTGTTCAAGTGCTGTTACTGAAAGAATTTGTTCCCATAAGGGATAATGTAAATTAGTTTAGTCCGTTTCAGACCCCCAAAATACGCTTACAAAAGCACTTACAATTTTACACTTACATAATTGGTCGAGTTGGGAGCAGTTCAAAACTCAGGGTACCACTGTATATAGCAATTACAATCCTAGCCCCCATCTGGGCTTAGCAATTTCAAAGTTATATATGGTAATTACAATCCTAGCCCCATCTGGGCTTAGCAGTTACACTATTATAATATTAATTACACAGAAACACATTAATATTAAAAAATATGTATGACAATTACAAGCCTAGACTCATCTGGGCTTAACAATTACAAAATTATTATTATCAAATACCATTAATTATATTTATTACTTGAAGTTTATGTTGACCCAAACAAGCCATTTCTTTCAGTCAAGTCACATTTATTTAATTAGATCTTTACTGATCATCTCCAGTTCAGAAAGGACCAATGACTTATTTATGTGAGAAATTGTGTGTGTGAGGTTTGCAGGTACAATCCTGAATTATTACACACATAATTTGGGAATAACTCTAGGCACAACTAAAACAGATATTACACTATTACGAACACAGGTAGTAGGTTGGTAGACAGCAACCACCCAGGGAGGTACTACCGTCCTGCCAGGTGACTGTGAAACAGAAACCTGAAACTGTTTTACATGATGGTAGGATTGCTGGTGTCTTTTTTCTGTCTCATAAACACGCTGGATAACAGGTATATCTAGCTACTTCTACTTACACTTTAGGTCACACTACACTGGCATACACATGCATATATATACATACACACATCTAGGTTTTTCTTCTTTTTCTTAATAGCTCTTGTTCTTTTTATTTTCTCTATTTTCCATGGGGAAGTGGAAAAGAATCTTTCCTCCGTAAGCCATGCGTGTCGTATGAGGCGACTAAGATGCCGGGAGCAATGGGCTAGTAACCCCTTCTCCTGTACAAATCTACTAAAAACGAGAAGAAGAACAACTTTATAAAATTGGGTTGTCTGAATGTGCGTGGATGTAGTGCGGATGATAAGAAAGAGATGATTGCCGATGTTATGAATGAAAAGAAGTTGGATGTCCTGGCCCTAAGCGAAACAAAGCTGAAGGGGGTAGGCGAGTTTCAGTGGGGAGAAATAAATGGGATTAAGTCAGGAGTATCTGAGAGAGTTAGAGCTAAGGAAGGGGTAGCAATAATGTTGAAGGATCAGTTACGGAAGGAAAAGAGGGAATATAAATGTGTAAATTCAAGGATTATGTGGATTAAAATAAGGGTCGGATGCGAAAAGTGGGTCATAATAAGCGTGTATGCACCTGGAGAAGAGAGGAGTGTAGAGGAGAGAGATAGATTTTGGGAGATGTTAAGCGAATGTATAGGAACTTTTGAACCAAATGAGAGAGTAATTGTGGTAGGGGACCTAAATGCTAAAGTGGGAGAAACATGCAGAGAGGGTGTAGTAGGTAAGTTTGGGGTGCCAGGTGTAAATGATAATGGGAGCCCTTTGATTGAACTTTGTATAGAAAGGGGTTTAGTTATAGGTAATACATATTTTAAGAAAAAGAGCATAAATAAGTATACAAGATATGATGTAGGGCGTAATGACAGTAGTTTGTTGGACTATGTATTGGTAGATAAAAGACTGTTGAGTAGACTTCAGGATGTACATGTTTATAGAGGGGCTACAGATATATCAGATCACTTTTTAGTTATAGCTACAGTGGGAGTAAAAGGTAGATGGGATACAAGGAAAATAGAATCAGTGAGTAAAAGAGAGGTGAAGGTTTATAAACTAAAAGAGGAGGCAGTTAGGGTAAGATATAAACAACTATTGGAGGATAGATGGGCTAGTGAGAGTGTAGGCAATGGGGTCGAAAATGTATGGGGTAGATTTAAAAATGTAGTGTTAGAATGTTCAGCAGAAGTTTGTGGTTACAGGCGAGTGGGTGCGGGAGGGAAGAGGAGCGATTGGTGGAATGATGATGTAAAGAGAGTAGTAAGGGAGAAAAAGTTAGCATATGAGAGGTTTTTACAAAGTAGAAGTGATGCAAGGAGGGAAGAGTATATGGAGAGAAAAAGAGAAGTTAAAAGAGTGGTGAAGCAATGTAAAAAGAGAGCAGATGAGAGAGTGGGTGAGATGTTATCAGCAAATTTTGTTGAAAATAAGAAAAAGTTTTGGAATGAGATTAATAAGTTGAGGAAGCCTAGAGAACAAATGGATTTGACAGTTAAAAATAGGAGAGGAGAGTTATTAAATGGAGAGTTAGAGGTATCGGGAAGATGGAGAGAATATTTTGAGGAGTTGTTAAATGTTGATGAAGACAGGGAAGCTGTGATTTCGTGTGTAGGGCAAGGAGGAATAACATCTTGTAGGAGTGTGGAAGAGCCAGTTGTGGGTGTAGGGAAGTTCGTGAGGCAGTGGGTAGAATGAAAGGGGTAAGGCAGCTGGGATTGATGGGATAAAGATAGAAATGTTAAAAGCAGGTGGGGATATAATTTTGGAGTGGTTGGTGCTATTATTTAATAAATGTATGGAAGAGGGTAAGGTACCTAGGGATTGGCAGAGAGCGTGTATTGTTCCTTTGTATAAAGGCAAAGGGGACAAAGAGAGTGCAAAAATTATAGGGGAATAAGTCTGTTGAGTGTACCTGGTAAAGTGTATGGTAGAGTTATTATTGAAAGAATTAAGAGTAAAACAGAAAGCAGGATAGCAGATGAACAAGGGGCTTTAGGAAAGGTAGGGGTGTGTAGACCAAGTGTTTACAGTGAAACATATAGGTGAACAGTATTTGGATAAGGGTAAAGATGTTTTTGTGGCATTTATGGATTTGGAAAAGGCGTATGATAGGGTAGATAGGGGGCAATGTGGCAGATGTTGCAGGTGTATGGAATAGGAGGAAGGTTACTGAAAGCAGTGAAGAGTTTTATGAGGATAGTGAGGCTCAGGTTAGAGTGTGTAGGAGGGAAGGGGACTATTTCCCAGTAAAAGTGGGCCTTAGACAAGGATGTGTGATGTCACCGTGGTTGTTCAATATATTTATAGATGGGGTTGTAAGAGAAGTGAATGCGAGGGTCTTAGCAAGAGGTGTTGGGCTAAAAGATAAAGAAGCAAATACAAAGTGGGAGTTGTCACAGTTGCTTTTTGCTGATGACACTGTGCTTTTGGGAGATTCTGAAGAGAAGCTGCAGAGGTTGGTGGATGAATTTGGTAGGGTGTGTAAAGAAGAAAATTGAAAGTGAATATAGGAAAGAGTAAGGTGATGAGGATAACAAAAAGAATAGGTGACGAAAGATTGGATATCAGATTGGAGGGAGAGAGTATGGAGGAGGTGAATGTATTCAGATATTTGGGAGTGGACATGTCGGCGGATGGGTCTATGAAGGATGAGGTGAATCATAGAATTGATGAGGGAAAAGGGTGAGTGGAGCACTTCGGAGTCTGTGGAGACAAAGAACCTTGTCCATGGAAGTAAAGAGGGAATGTATGAGAGTATAGTTATACCAACGCTCTTATATGGGTGTGAAGCATGGGTGATGAATGTTGCAACGAGGAGAAGGCTGGAGGCAGTGGAGATGTCATGTCTGAGGTCAATGTGTGGTGTGAATATAATGCAGAGAATTCGGAGTTTGGAAATTAGGAGGAGGTGCGGGATTACCAAACGATTGTCCAGAGAGCTGAGGAGGGGGTTTTTGAGGTGGTTTGGACATGTAGAGAGAATGGAACGAGACAGAGTGACTTCGAGAGTGTATAAATCTGTAGTGGAGGGAAGGAGGGGTAGGGGTCGGCCTAGGAAAGGTTGGAGGGAGGGTAAAGGAAGTTTTGTGTGCGAGGGCTTGGACTTCCAGCAAGCATGTGTGAGCGTATTTGATAGGAGTGAATGGAGGCATATGGTTTTTAATACTTGACGTGCTGTTGGAGTGTGAGCAAAGTAACATTTATGAAGGGATTCAGGGAAACCGGCAGGCCGGACTTGAGTTCTGGAGATGGGAAGTACAGTGCCGGCACTCTGAAGGAGGGGTGTTAATGTTGCAGTTTTATAACTGTAGTGTAAAGCACCCTTCTGGCAAGACAGTGATGGAGTGAATGATGATGAAAGTTTTTCTTTTTCGGGCCACCCTGCCTTGGTGGGAATCGGCCGATGTGTTAATTAAAAAAAAAAATAAAAAGGTATAAAATGGCTTGTAACCTGGTCGTACACTTATGTACACTATGTACAGGAGTTGAATATAAGTGTATCACAGAGTGACAAATAATGGCCAAAACAGAAGCCAGAGAGAGCACCGTACTCAACCAGCTAGTAGGCAAGTCTGGCAAATGCTAATTGTGGGTGAACCACATTGCCTGAGCACTTGGTGGGCTCGCCTATGATTGGACAATGAGTCAAGGTACCAATTTAACAATGGATACCCTAAAAAATCATTAAACCCTTAGCAACCGGTTCTCTGGTTGGAAGGCAGCCTATATGGGAGTGTGTACATATGTCAAATAAATTGTAACACTCTTTGCATGCCACAACCCCAACCCCAAAAGGGCTCTAATAGCCAGGACTAGGCTTCTACTTCCATGGGTAGTGTGTCACCATGGCAGTGAACAATAATAGAACTGCCTTTCCTCTCAACCATCCAACTCATTGAGACTTAGTCAAACTTTATCCAAGAGCAAGACAGTAGACAGTAGGGCTAACATTGGTTCAAGACACCTGCAGATGGTAGCAGAATGTCCCCTCACCAAAAAAAACCCTACCTCTAAGGTTCCAGAGGCCAAATCTCAGAGTGATAGCCAAAGTCCAAGAATTTAAAACAATTTTTTTTTTTCTTATGAAATGGTACAGAATCTTTTTCTGAAGGTAATAAAACAAAAGTACAAAATTTGATGGAAAATTAATGAAATTATGCTCTTGCAAATTTTGACGCATCAGTGATATTTACACATCAGCGATTTTGTTGACTTTGATGACTCCCATTTAGGCCATTTACATTATTCCAGTCGACCAAATTCTTATCTACTTTGCTAGTATTTCTTTCATTTTATCGATTGAGCACAAGAAATTTCCCAGTCAACTGTTTCAAGTATCCAATAAAATCATCGGAAATTGGTAATTTGGCCAATTTAACACAAAGTTCAAATTATTCTAGTTTCAAAATAGGGTCCAGAATAAACAATGCAGGCATTCCTGGCACTAAACTAACATTTCCTCTGTTCATTAGTTATGTTTTCACACTTTACAAATAAATTCCATTTTAATTTTTTATTCGCACCAAATAATAGAAGATTTACTGTTATGCAATATTGTAATAATTGTATAAATAATATCAGCACATAAGTGAACAAATATTAGACCCACCAGCTGATGTGTATTAGACATGTGACATCATTTGTTTACTCTTGAACATCAGCAAAAATTTAACATTTCTGCTACTTTGAGCTCAGTTTCAAGCCATTTTCAGTACTAAAACTAATCAAAATCATCTCTTTTTCTGTAATATATCTTCCATTCTATCAGATGAGACCAAGAAATCGCGAATACAACTGTTAATAACATAAAAAAACCACCACAAACTCGCTGTTTTAAACTAAAATTACAGTTGCAGTTTTTTTTCTCTCATTATTCACTGCTTGCTGCAGTATTTGTTTTATGTGGTGCACACTTACCACATGCAGTGGACCCTGGGTTTTCGTGAGTCTTGGTTATCATGAATTTTGGTTATCGTTAACTTTTTTCGGCAAAATATAGCCTTGGTTTTCATGATTTCCCTTGGCTTTTGGCAGTCATATGGAACGTGTCCCAGTGGCCCTGCACACAGAAAGCCTGCCACAGACACAATGAGCATCAGTCTGACATTATTTCTCGGTGAGTATTACAATATTAGTTAAGATAGCTAGGGGCAAACCCGATTTCTCGGCCTGTTATCTAAAGGATTCTGCTCTCATAACCAACACTGCAATACTGTAATAATATAATCAAGGTTATTGTCCGGGGTATATAAAAATACACATTAATTTGTAAAGATATATATTTTCTTTCACTAGTAAAAATCTATATAAAAGAATAGTACAATATCTGTACATATAAAATATAAAATAAAAGCATGGTCTTTGTACAGTAAGCATAATAATTTGTACTCTCAACAATAATATCACATTGTTAACTCAACGACTATCCTGTCTTACATATTACTCAGTGTCACAAGACACCCATCACAATAAACTTTGTGTCATACGACACAGATCACAATAAACTTTGTGTCATATGACACCCATCAGAAACTTTTAGTGTCACACGACACCCATCACAATAAACTTTGTCATACAACACCTATCACAATAAACTTTTAGTGTCACATGACACCCATCACAATAAACTGTCATACGACACACATCACAATAAACTCATGCAACACCCATCACAATAAACTTTGTGTCATACGACACCCATCACAATAAACTTTTAGTGTCACACGACACCCATCACAATAAACTGTGTGATACGACACCCATCACATAAACTCAGTGACAACCCACGTAGTCATGACCCTACTGACGTGTCATATGACACTACCATTCTTATTGTCATGACACACCTACTTCTCCGTGTCTGTATAGACACCCTTGCCTCCGTGTTACGACACCTCGCAGTGTCACACAACACTTGTCTCTGTGTCACATGACACGCCCTCCGTGTCACATGACACTCCTCTGCCGTGTCACACGACACCCTTTTCTCTTTGTCATAACACGCCTTCTCATAAGACACCCTTTTCTCTGTGTCATGAACACCTCTGTCAATTACCCTTTGAACAGGGTTACACGACCAAGTTACTGTCACACGAGTCATCCGTGTAAACTTGTCGTGTGGCCACCAAAGCCGGCAGAAACTGAGTCTAGCAAGCTGGGATACAAGCAAGGCAATCACTGATGCCATCCACAGCTCAGTGAAGTATACGTTCCTCAGTCAAGTCGTAGACCATACTCATACTCTTGCCTGGTTCTCCGCCCTGACATTAACTGTGGTGACAACACACTGGGCACTGCAGTCCAGTAATACTGGACGTGCAGTACCCAAGTGGCCCGTCAACCACTCAACCCAATTATCTTGTTCAGGGTTCGCAACACCCCCACCACAAGATAACCGATAGCGTATATAAAAGATCCTCTCGGACAATAACCTCCGGACAAAACCTCCTGGACAGGCCCCCATATTACAATCTCTGTCTCTTGGCTGTTGTTTGGTCTTGACTACCGTGGCAAGCACTAATACTACTCTGTTTGTATATAGTGTACTTAAGTTGTATAAAGCCTTATAAATATACTTGGTGAAGGAAATACAATTCAAAGCATTTTCTAATGTGTTTCTTTGCTCCAAGCTCCCTTTTACACTCAGGATAACAGGCCTTAGAACCTGAGGTTGTAATAGTGAGTGAACATTACCAAGTGAGGTAATACGAAACATTTCATAATAATACATTATTTTTTGTGCTTGCAACTGCTAAATAAGCCACCATGGCCCCAAAGAAAGTGCCTATTGCTAGCCCTTTGGTAAAGAATGTGAGAAACACTATAGAATTCAAGAAAAAAATTGTAGCAAAGTACCAAAGTGGAGGAGGAAGAGAGAGGGGAGAATGCGCCTTCAGTGATTATACGATATGTACGATACTAAAGCAGCAGGAGTCGATAAAGGCTATAGCATTAACAGTGTAACAAGTAAGTTAAGCGATTAAGCGATAGAAAAAGGACACAAAACTAACTCATCCAATGTTGTTGGAGGTATATAGGGCCACTGACAACACCGCCGCTTCTGCTGCCACCTCCACCACCACTAATATGTATGGCTTATGCCGTACAACACCACCACTAGTAACATACGTAATGACAATATTTTATTCATTCTAGAGTATATAAACATGGGTACATAACATAAGGGAAAGTGAGGAAGAGAAAGCTGGAGCAGGAACAAACAAAAACAAAAAAACTCAGATCAGGTGACAGATCTTGGGAAAGACACAAAAGCAGTAAATATAGGTAGTCAGAACATTTGCAGATACTATGCAAAAGGTATGTACCTATATGGCAGAGCTTGCTGGAATAAACACACCAGAAAATGTGCCAACATGTTGAGGAAGGGAACGTGTCATTTCAGTAAAGAGTGCAGGTACTTCCATCCAGAAACGTGTAAAGCTTCAACACAGTTCAAAGAATGATATAACCTGAGCTGCCCAGACCACCATATAAAAGGAACACAGCACTACAGAGAAAGCAGAGTAAGGGAAAATGGACAGCAATCTTTTTTAGACATAAAGAGAAGCAATCAAACCAAAAGAAAGAGTGAAAAATGGGGAATGGTACAGAGAGGGCAGATGTGCAGCAAAATGGGACATATCAAACTAGGCATCAGCCCAACAGGGCCAAATAAACAACCAAATGCAAAGTCAGTACTGGAGAAACCAGGGGTATGTAAACCAGGGGTCATGCCAGGTAGTACATCACCAGTGGTACTAACAAAACACAAAGCAAGACAAAACATCCCAAATGGTAATTCCTGCTTCATATTTGCAATTATTCAGGGTTTGAAATCAAATAAAAACGACAAACTTAGTTCTGTCAGTGGGTTCCTATCAGAAGCAAATGCCATGTTTGGAGCATTTACAGAAACACACCTCTTCAAGGGGGGCTCCTTGGCATGGTGAAGAGGCTCTAGGTCTGAGGAATTAGACCTTTTGGTCTCCTTCCTCAGACCGAACCTAATTACCCCCCAAAGGCTGGTTTGACAGATTTAAGAAGCGTAGTGGCATACATAGGAAAAGGCACTGCCAGGACACAAGCCTATGAAAGACAGGCTAACTCTGATGTTGTGTGCTAATGCTAGCGGGGATTTTAAAGTGAAGCCTTTAGTGGTGTATCACTCTGAAAATCCCCGAGCGTTTAAGAGATGCAGTGTCGCCAAGTCTAATTTGTGTGTGATGTGGAAGTCTAACAATAAGGCATGGGTCACTAGCGAAATTTTCTTTGACTGGTTTCATGAACTGTTTTGCCCCAGTGTGAAGAAATATCTCGAGGAAAATAATTTGCCACTTAAGTGCCTCCTGATAATGGACAATGCTCCTTGTCATCCTCCAGACATGGAAGAGCAAATGGTGAAGGATTTTAAGTACATTAAAGTGAAGTTCTTGCCCCCTAATACCACTCCTCTCCTCCAGCCCATGGACCAGCAGGTCATTTCCAACTTTAAAAAACTCTACACCAAAGCAATGTTTCAAAAGTGCTTTGAAGTGACCACAGACATGAATATGACCCTAAAAGACTTTTGGAAAGATCATTTCCATATCCTACATTGTGTAAACCTTATAGGTAAGGCATGGTAGCAAGTGACTACCAGGACTTTGAACTCTGCCTGGAGAAAATTGTGGCCAGAACTGTGTCCCAGAGAGGGATTTTGAAGGTTTTGGGGCTGAGCCACAGAACCCTGAGCCTGAGCCTGTTGTGGAAGAAATTGTGGAACTGGGTAAGTCCATTGGGTTGGATGTTTGTACCGAGGATGTGGAACAGTTGGTGGAGGAGGACAATGAAGAGATAACCACTGAATATCTGCAAGAGCTTCAACAGCAACAGACCACAGTTCAGGAAAATGATTCAGAGGAGGAGGAGGAACAAAGATAGAAGAAGGTGCCTTCTTCAAGGATTAGGGAGAGATCTGTGCCAAATGGACTGATGTGCAAGGCTTTATGGATGAATATCACCCTAACAACGCTGTTGCAGGCCGTGCTGGAAACCTGTACAATGACAATGTGGTGTCTCATTTCAGGGATGTTTTAAAGAAACACCAGACACAGAGCTCCCTGGACAGATCTTTGGTTAGAGTGGGGTCCAGTGACTCTCAACCTGGTCCTAGTGGCATTAAAAGAAAAAGGCTAGTAACCCCAGAAAAGAACTTGGTACCTGCAGTGTTAATGGAAGGGGATTCCCCTTCCAAACACTAGCATAACTCCATCCTCTCCCTTCCTCCCATCTTCCACACATCAACAACTCTTCAATAAAGGTAAGTGACATGTTATTGTACTATATTTAATTATTTCTCATTGTTTTCTGTGTAATTTAATGTATATTTAATATACAAAAATATTTTATTTTAATACTTTTGGGTGTCTGGAACGGATTAATTTTATTTCCTTTATTTCTTGTGGGGAAAATAGATTCGGAGTTCGTGATATTCGGTGTTCATGACGCCCTCTGGAATGGATTAATCACAAAAACTGGGGGCTCACTGTGTACCAGTCACTGTTCATAAGCATGCTACTCTTAATTCTTGCAGTGGTACTCTGATCTTACCGCGTAACCTTGGACAGAGTGATTTTTTGTCTTGTGGTGATGTTATTTTAGAACAATTAGCTCTTCAGAAAACCATATTCTTAAGGTAGATATACAGTGGACCCTCCGAGTAACGAGCAAAATTCATTCCAGAAGCCTGCTCAAGTGTCATTACCGAACGAATTTACTCCCTTAAGAAATAATGTCAAGTAGGTTAGTCCATTTCAGACCCCCAAACATATTTACAAAAGCTCTTACAATATTATACTTACATAATTGTACGATTTCCGGGGTGCTTGTAACTCGGGGGTCCACTGTACTTACATCCTGCCCGCTCGTGGGCGGAGGCACTTTCATAGTAACATCGCTCGTTTAACCTTCGATTGCCGTGAACTTCTGCCCTCTGTATATATTGCAGGTCATTGCCTAGAAGTCCATTAACCCTTTCAGGGTTTTTGACGTACTAGTACGTCTTATGCACCAGGGTGTTTGACGTACAGTGGTACCCCGACTTACGATATTTTTTCATTCCAGAATGCTGTTCAAGTGCCATTACCAAACGAATTTATCTCCATAAGAAATGATGTAAAATAGACTAGTCCTTTTAGACCCCCAAAATTACACTTACAAAAGCATTTAAAAAAATCAACTTACATAAAAGGGTGTGTTTGGGGACCATCGTAAGTCGGGGGTACCACTGTACTAGTACGCCTAAATTCTAGCAACCTCAAATCAAGCAGAAACAGGCTGGTAGGCCTAGATATGAGAGAATGGATCTGTGCAGTCAGTGTGCGAAGTATAAAAAAAATCCTGCAGTTCACAGTGCATAATGAGCAAAAAAACTGACCGTATTTTTGGTTTAAAACTGATTTTGAAGTCTATTTTTGTATGGTATTTATGGTTGTATTCTCGTTTTCTTGGTCTCATTTGATAGAATGGAAGATATATTAGAGAAATAGAGATAATTTTGATTGGTTTCTCGATGACAAGTACCTTGAAATTAAGCGCAAATTAGCAAAAATGTTCGATTTTTGCAGATGTTCAAGAGAAAACAAATCACGCCACGCGTCCAATACACATCAACTGATGAGTCTAATATTCTTGCACAAGTGCGCTGATATTATTACAATGATGCAGTAGTAAACATAACAGAAAATCTTCTATTTTTTGTGAGAATAAAAATTCAAAATGGAAAGCGAAAGTAATGTAAGAGGGGCTTGGAGGCATGACTAATGAACAGATAAAATGTTATTTTAGTGCCAGGAATGTCTGTCTTGTTTATTCTGGACCCTATTTTGAAATTGGCATCTTTTGAAATTTGTGTGAAATTGGCAATATTGCTAATTTCTGACCACTTTATTGGGTAGTAGAAATCGGTAAATTGGTGGTTTCTTGTACTCAATCGATAGAACAAATGGAATTCTAGAATAATAGCTATGATTTTCGTAGACTGAGACATTGGAATTGGCCGAAAATAGGGCTCAAAGTGGGCGAAATCGCAGATGCGTAAATATCGTCGATACCGCTAACATTGCAAGAGCATAATTCCGTTAGTTTTTCACCAAATTTCTTTTGGTGTCATTATGATCAGAAATAGATGCTGTATCATTTCATAAGAAAAAATCATTTTCTTTTCCGAAAATGTTTCGACTCTGAAAACGAGTTAAGGATCGGGGGTCTCGACCCTGAAAGGGTTAAGTGGCTTCCACTCCCCAACAGTGTCATAATTGCTGCCATTTTGGGGACCTCGCTAAGCACTGCAGATCTGCGGTGGAATGCCCAGTCTGCAGTGCAGTGGATCATTCCAATACGTCTTGTAGTCTTCCACCCTCTTGTCTCAATTGCAAGGAACCTCATCCTTCCTTTTCATACCATTGTCAGGTCTATCATAATGAACAAGAGATCCATTATCTTAACCCTTTGAGGGTCGGTCCCATACTAGTACGTCATTGCAGCCAGGGTCGGTCACATACTTTTACGCCTAAATTCTAGTGCCTTCAAATCTGGTGGAAGAAAGCTGGCAGGCCTACATATGAAAAAATGGGTCTGCGTGGTCAGTGTGCGCAGTATTAAAAACATCCTGAAGCACGCAGTGCATAATGAGAAAAAAAACTGAACGTTGTTTTGGTTTAAAACAGCAACTTTTGTGTGTATTTTCGTATGGTATTTGGTAGTATTCTGGTTTTCTTGGTCTCATTCGATAGAATGGAAGATATACAGTAGAACGTCATTTAGCACGAAATTATGTTGCACATTACGGGTATTGCACGATTTAAGATTTGCAACACATTATCATCTTACACGACGTAAAGATGATATTACACGGTTCGGCAGGAGGGGAAATATTTTGAGTGCGCGGTCGCCCGCGGTGGGTTAAACCATCGAGTCAGTGGGGGCCCTACTAAGGGTGGCTATGAGCCACATCAAGTGTTTAATGCTGACGAGACAAGTGTTTTCTGGAAGAAAATGCCAACACGAACTTATATCAGTCAGCAAGAGAAAAGTGCACCAGGCTTCAAGACAGCAAAGGATCGCTTCACCTTGCTCCTTTTCGGTAATGCATCAGGTGATTTCAAGTGTAAGCCCATGGTTATTTACTGCCTAAGAATCCTCATGCTTTGAGGAAAAGGGAATTTGTTTTTCCTTCCTGCAAACTGTAAGTTTATTCAGATACACAGGGCCAGGAGCTGAGTCTCGACCCCTGCAACCACAATTAGGTGAGTACAGTTACATACATTATCATACATAGCAGCATATGTGTAGAGAACCTAGAATAACCCAAAAAAAAGTCAGTCAATGGAAATACTAAGTCACTCTGACTTTTTTGGGTTATCCTAGGTTCTCTACACATATGCTGCTATGTATGATAATCTTCGTAATTGTATCTCTGTATACCTGAATAAACTTACTTACAGTTTGTGGGAAGGAAAAACAAATAACCATTCCCACAAGCAGCCTTGTTGTTGTTGTTCAGCGGACACCACCCGCCTTACCCAGCCACCACGGACCCCACCATCCCAGCATTCGTACGTATTTCATACGCGTCAAAAAGTCCTGGCTACAAGCCAGCTGTGTTTGTGAAAAATAAGAGAGTGAATTGTGTTTTGATCTTGAAAACGAAGAAAACAAAGATATTAGACAAGACATAATCCGTGGCCGTAATGAAGTGTTACTTTGTACACATAAAAAGATGTAAACATAAGTTTGTGTGACTGACTGACTTACTGACTGACTGACTGACTTGACTGACTGACTGACTTGACTGACTGACTTGACTGACTGACTTGACTGACTGAATGACTGACTGAATGACTGACTGACTGACTTGAATGACTTACTGAATGACTTGACTTACTTACTGAATGGCTTGACTGACTTACTGACTGACTTGACTGACTTACTGAATGACTTGACTGACTTACTGAATGACTTGACTGACTTACTGAATGACTTGACTGACTTACTGAATGACTTGACTGACTTACTAAATGACTTGACTGACTTACTAAATGACTTGACTGACTTACTAAATGACTTGACTGACTTACTAAATGACAACTGACTTACTGAATGACTTGACTGACTTACTGAATGACGACTGACTTACTGAATGGCTTGACTGACTTACTGAATGGCTTGACTGACTTACTGAATGACTGACTTACTGACTGACTTGACTGACTTAAAGTTAGACACTCAGTTCAACCATCGACTTCAGTTCCAGAACCTCTACTATCCACCTCAGCCCAGTAAGGCCACAGCATAACTCTCCACTCTCTTCACAATCATCCACAAACACCAGCACCCACAATTTAAGGTAAATACTATTATTTCTATTACATTTGTAGTCTTAAGCAGTAAAAACAACATAATACATCACGATAATGAACTACAATTATATATTCACTTTTATTTTTGTAAGATCTGTTGGTCTAAAAAAACTTGTTTGGCTTTTTGGGGACTCCCAAGAACATAACCCTATTTTTCCCATAAGTTCTTTTAATTATTTAACACGAAATTATATAACACTATTTTTTCAGGAACGTAACTATCGTGCTAAATTATGTTCTACTGTACTACAGATATGGTGATGATTTTGATTGGTATTATGATGACAAGTACCTTGAAACTGAGAGCAAAGTATCGAAAATGTTTGATTTTTGTCGATGTTCAAGAATAAACAAATCATGCCATGCGTCCAATACACATCAACTAGCATGTCTAATATTCTTGCACAAGTGCACTGAAATTATTTATACTGTTTCTACAATGATGCAGTTGTATACATAACAGTAAATCTTCTATTTTTTTGTGAGAATAAAAATTCAAAATCGAAAGCAAAAGTAATGTAAAAGAGGCCTGGAGACGTGACTAATGAACAGAGAAGATGTTATTTTAGTGCCAGGAATATCTGCATTGTTTATTCTGGACCCTATTTTGAAATTGGCATCGTTTGAAATTTGTGAAATTGGCCAAATTGCCATTTTCTGACCACTATTTTGGGTAGTTGCAATTGGTAAATAGGCAGTTTCTTGTACTCAATCGATAGAAAAAATGGAGTTCTAGCGAAATAACTATAATTTTAGTAGACTGAAACATTGGAATTTGCCGAAAATAGGGCTCAAAGTGGGCAAAATCGCTGACGCGTAAATGTCATCGATACAGCTAACTTTGCGAGAGCATAACTCCATTAGTTTTCCATCAAATTTCATAATTTTGGTGGCGTTATGATCGGAAAAAGATTATCATTTCATAAGAAAAAATCATTTATTTTTTTTCTGAAATTTTTTTGACCCTGAGAACAAGTTCGGGAGAGGGCCTCTTGACCCTCAAAGGGTTAAGGAGCGTGAGGGCTGTCTCTCAGCTACACCTTCAAGGAAAACTTCCTCGTGTCCCATATGCTCGAGTAGCCCAAAGTCCTCCAACCTCGACGGTCCTCCCGCCTCCCAATCCCTCTATGTCCGTGTCTTGTAGGGTCTCCCCAGTTTCTAATTCTTTTGCGGTTTTATCCTCTGATACTCCTACCACTTCCTACTTCCACTTCATCTCGCTCGCTTGCTTCTCAGTCTGCAAGACCTCGCAGACCTCCACAATCTTTGCATCCATCACCCTCTACTTGCAATGCATCTGCTGTCTCTGACATCATAGCATCATCGGCTTCCTTAACAGCTGAGATGTTAGGCACTATCTCCAGCTATATTGTGGAGACGACACCCTCGATGGACATGGATGCGTCTCCTTCTACCCCTTCTATTTCACGATCCTCACAACAATCTCTTCCTCCACAACATTCTACTTCTTCCTTGCTTACACGCTTACCGTTGTCCCCACACATTCACTTTACTGATCCTAAAAGCCCATTGGTTTTATCCTTTCTTATTGTTGACATTTTTATTTCTGTACATAAAGTCTTTTTTACAATGGAATATTCGTGGCCTTAGGGGCAATCGAGGGGAACTCCAAGTGTTGCTCTCCCACTTTTCCTCAGTATGTGTTTGGTTACAAGAGCCCAAACTTCATTCTGTTGTCATTCGCCCCATTTTGGGCTACGTGCTTTTACATTCTTCCGATCCTTTACCTGACGAATCATTTAATGAAAGCACGCTTATTGTGCACGTTGATATACCATATCAACAAGTTTTTGTTTGTTTCCTGCTGCATTATGCTGCAGCTTGTATTTATTTACACAGATGTTTTACAGTTTGCTCTCTTTATCTTTCTCCCTCCCGTGCATTCTGTATCTCTGATATCGCATTTTTAATTTCTTCTCTACCACCGCCCATCTTGTTGTTGGGTGACTTAACGCTCACCATAACCTGTGGGAGGGTCCCACTGCGACTCTCGTGGTGATCAGTTGGAGACTCTTCTCGCTTCTCATCCTCTTCATGTTTTAAATACTGGTGTACCTACCCATTTTGACTCTCATACTCAGTCTCTCTCCTGCATTGTTCTTTCTGTCTGTTCCTCGCCTATTGCACTTGATTTCGTGTGGTCTTTTCTTCCAGATTTACATGATAGTGATCACTTTCCTATTCTTCTTACTTCTACTACATATGCCCGACCACTTTGTAACCCTCGTTGGCAGCTTGCTTGAGCAGATTGGGACTCATACTCTCATCTTACCACCTGTTGTGAGGACCCCCTTTCATCCTCTATTGATGAACTGGCACACCAATTCTCGACCTTAGTCCTAACTGTGGCGACACGTTCTATCTCCCAAACCTCAGGTAGGCATTCTCAGACATGCACACCTTTGTGGTCTCCTACATGTGCCCATGCAGTGCGTTTAAAACATGCTGCATGGGGCTGTTATCGATATAATCGTGCCATGGAGCATCTGTTAGATTTAAAGGGGGCAAGGGCAGTTGCTCACCGCGTCATCTGCGATGATAAACGCACTTGTTGGTGAAACTATGTGTTTACCATTATCTGGCCTTCCCCTATGTGCGCGATTTGGAAAAAGGTGTGGAAGTTGTGTGGCAGGTACACTCCGGATCTAGCTCCTATTTTGTGGGTTGCTGGTGTTGATGTTGCAGAACCTATAGAAGTTGCCACAGAAATCGGGAACTATCTTGTCTGTATCTCCCAAGGGCTTCACCTCTGTCCCCCATTTCTTGTGTCTAAGTCTGCCAAAGAGCAATTGCCCTTAGAATTCTCCTCCGATGGATTGGAGCCGTATAACATACCTTTTACTCTCCTAGAATTGGAATCCACGCTTTCCATTTACCGGCCATCGGCAAAGGGACCTGATGATATCCACATCGGTATGCTACAACATCTCTATTCTACAGCCCTTCCCGTTCTTTTACGTCTTTTCAATCTTATTTGGGAGCGAGGGGTTCTCCCTCAACAATGGAAATTGGCTATTGCACTACTATTTCATTAACCAGGAGCCTTAGGGCTTGATACCTCTCATTATTGTCCCATTGGCCTGACCAGTGTGGTCTGCAAGATGATGGAACGATTGGTAAATAGACGTCTGATGTGGTTATTACAGACTCTCAATAGCCTTTCCCCTCACCAATATGGCTTTCGCAAAGGGCACTCTACTTTAGACCCCTTACTTCATTTAGATAAGTATATTCAAAATGCCTTTGCTAACAACCACTCCATCCTAGCAGTCTTTTTTTTATTTAGAGAAGGCATATGACACCACTTGGAGGCATAACATTCTTGACTAAGCCCACTCCTTAGGCCTCCTTGGTAATCTACCAAACTTGATTGCTGCTTTCTTATCCAATAGATATTTTCCGTCCATATTGGCGCCTCACTTTCCTCGGACTTTGTACAAGACGAGGGAGTCTCACAAGGTTGTGTCATCAGCACTACCCATTTTCTATTAGCTATAAATGACCTCCTACCTTCAGTTCTTCCTTCGCATATTTGGTCGCCGACTAGTAGTAGGTGGATGGTAGTTCTGGAACTGAAGTCGATGGTTGTACTGGAGTGTCTAACTTTAAGTCATTCAGTCAATCAAGTCATTCAGTAAGTCAGTCAAGTCATTCAGTAAGTCAGTCAAGTCATTCAGTAAGTCAGTCAAGTCATTCAGTAAGTCAGTCAAGTCATTCTACTAGTAAGTCAAGTCATTCTACTAGTAAGTCAGTCAAGTCATTCAGTAAGTCAGTCAAGTCATTCTACTAGTAAGTCAGTCAAGTCATTCTACTAGTAAGTCAGTCAAGTCATTCTACTAGTAAGTCAGTCAAATCATTCTACTAGTAAGTCAGTCAAGTCATTCAGTAAGTGAGTCAAGTCATTCAGTAAGTCAGTCAGTTAAGTCATTCAGTAAGTTAGTTAAGTCATTCAGTAAGTCAGTCAAGTCATTCAGTAAGTGAGTCAAGTCATTCAGTAAGTCAGTCAAGTCATTCAGTAAGTCATTCAGTCAAGTCATTCTACTAGTAAGTCAGTCAAGTCATTCTACTAGTAAGTCAGTCAAGTCATTCTACTAGTAAGTCAGTCAAGTCATTCTACTAGTAAGTCAGTCAAGTCATTCTACTAGTAAGTCAGTCAAGTCATTCTACTAGTAAGTCAGTCAAGTCATTCAGTAAGTCAGTCAGTCAAGTCATTCAATAAGTCAGTCAGTTAAGTCATTCAGTAAGTTACTTAAGTCATTCAGTAAGTCAGTCAAGTCATTCAGTAAGTGAGTCAAGTCATTCAGTAAGTCAGTCAAGTCATTCAGTCAAGCCATTCAGTAAGTCATTCAGTCAAGTCATTCAGTAAGTCAGTCAAGTCATTCAATAAGTTAAGTCATTCTACTAGTAAGTCAGTCAAGTCATTCTACTAGTAAGTCAGTCAAGTCATTCTACTAGTAAGTCAGTCAAGTCATTCTACTAGTAAGTCAGTCAAGTCATTCTACTAGTAAGTCAGTCAAGTCATTCTACTAGTAAGTCAGTCAAGTCATTCTACTAGTAAGTCAGTCAAGTCATTCTACTAGTAAGTAAGTCAAGTCATTCAATAAGTCAGTCAAGTCATTCAGTAAGTTAGTCAAGTCATTCTCAGTAAGTCAGTAAATCAGTCAGTCATTCAGTAAGTCAGTAAATCAGTCAGTCATTCAGTAAGTCAGTAAATCAGTCAGTCATTCAGTAAGTCAGTAAATCAGTCAGTCATTCAGTAAGTCAGTCAGTCATTCAGTCACTCAGTAAGTCAGTAAATCAGTCAGTCATTCAGTAATTCAGTCAGTCAGTCAGTCAGTCATTCAGTCAGTCATTCAGTAAGTCAATCAGTCAGTCATTCAGTAAGTCAGTAAATCAGTCAGTCATTCAGTAAGTCAGTAAATCAGTCAGTCATTCAGTAAGTCAGTCAGTCAGTCATTCAGTAAGTCAGTCACACACTTATGTTTACCTCTTTTTATGTGTACAAAGTAACACTTCATTACGGCCACAGGTTATGTCGTGTCTAATATCTTTGTTTTCTTCGTTAATTCTAAGACTTAAATGTTTACACATTTTCTTGCCACTTTGAGCAACACTCAGAGTGATGTCATGATTGCTTGGCAGATAAAAGGTATAGTAATTAATAGATCAAAACACAATTCACAATCACAAGCTTATAGCAGAGAAGAGGAACTGTATGCGTATGAAGTATGAAATGCTGGGATGCTGGGTGGGTGGTGGCGGTGGCGGGGTGGCAGTAGGTCTCCCCAATTGACTCAATGGTGTAACCCACCGTGGGCGACCGCGCACTCAAATTTTTTTCCCCTTCTGCAAACCGTGTAAAGTTAATTTTACGTAGTGTTACATAAAAATGTGCCGCAATTCTTCAGTTGTGTTAAACCCAAATCATGCCAGATAAACTAGTGTTAAATGAGGGTCTACTGTATTTTCTTTTAACCCTTTTGGGGTCAGTCCCATAATATTACAGTTTTGAAGCCAGTGTCAGCCCACTATTACTACGGCAAAATTCTAGCAGCTTCCAATCTTGCTGGAGAAGGGTTCTGTGTGGTCAGTGTGCACAGTATAAAATCTTACAGCATGCAATTCATAATGAAAAAAACAGCGACTGTGTTTCTGGTGTAAAACAATGACTTTGCAGTGTATTTTCATATGGTTTTTATGGTTATATTCTCGGTTTCTTGGTCTCATTTGATAGAATGGAAAATATTTTACAGAAATAGAAAGAGATGATTTTAAATGGTTTTCAGACGAAAAGTAGCTTGAAATTGTGCTTGATATAGTGCAAATGTTCGATTTTTGCCTTTGTTCAAAAGTAAACAAATCACGTCATGCGTCCAATACACTTCCAACTGGCTTGTCTAATGGGTTGACATTATTTATACAATCATTATAATTATACAATAGTCTCAATAACAGTAAACCTGTTTTTTGCGTGAATAAAAATTCAAAATGAAAGCAAGCGTAATATAAGAGGGGCCGGGAGAGGTGACTAATGAACAGAGAAAATGTTATTTTAGTGCCAGGAATGTCTGCATTATTTGTTCTGGACTCTATTTTGAAAATGGTCTTTCTTGAATTTTGTGTGAAATTGGCCAAATTACTTATTTCTGATAACTTTATTGGGTAGTTGATATAGGTAAATAGGCAGTTATTTGTACTAAATCAATAGAATAAAAGGAGTTCTAACGAAATAGCTATGAGTTTGGCCATCTGGAACAATGGAATTGGCCCAAAATAGGGCTGAAAGTGGGAGAAATCTCTGATGAGTAAATATCACAGAAACCGCTAACTTCATGAGAGCTTTTGATTTCATTACTTTCAGAAAAAGATTCTCTATCATTTCGTAAGAACAAAATAATTTTTTTTTATAATTCTTCGACCCTGGGAGCAAGTTTGCAAGCAGGGCTCACAACCCTGGAAGTGTTAACACTGCCTACTACCCTTGCTAACTCTACCTTTTGCACACTCCTACTACACACTGGTCTCTGACCTTTGTATATTCTTTCTTTACCACAATTCACCCTTCAGTGCTCTATGACCCTTACAGGTTTAGCATTTAATTTGATTATATTACAGCTTCTCCTCACTTAACGGTGGAGTTCTGTTCCTAAGACCACGTCAGTAAACAAATTCGTCGCTAAGTGAGAAGCATGCTATAATGGTAGTGGGTTTGTGTCAGCTATCTTGATATTGTTTTAATGTCACCTTTACACCATTTATAACATTTTTGGTATTTTTTTAAATGTTTGGACAGTAGTGTACTGTATATTATAATAAACAGAATAGAGGAAATTAGCTCTAATATACATTATGTATACTGGTCAGGGAGCCTGTCATAAGTCTGAGGCATCAGTAAATGAGTACGTCACAAAATGAGGAGAGGCTGTATTAATATGCCTGGATACCTGGAGTATACCTGGATAGGCTTCGAGGATCAACTCCACCTTGGCCCATTCTGTGACCAGGCCTCATGGTGGATCAGGGCCTGATCAACCACGCTGTTACTGCTGGCCGCACGCAACCCGATGTACAAACCACAGCCCAACTGGTCAGGTACTGATTTTATGTGCCTGTCCAAAGCCTTCTTGAAGACAGCCAGGGGTCTATTGGAAATCCCCCTTATGTATGCAGGGAGGCTGCTGAAGGCTCTTGGGCTCCTGACACTTATTGTGTTGCCTCTTATCTTGCTAGTGGCACCCCTGCTTTTCCTTGGGGGGATGTTGTATCATCTGCCAAGTTTTTTGCTTTCATAGGGAGTGATTTTCGTGTGCAAATTTGGAACTAATATAATATATTCATATATCTCTCCCTTCTGCGTTCTAGGGTGTAAAAGTTGAGGAACTTCAAGCGTTTCCAGTAATTGAGGTGTTTTATCGCAATTGTGTGCCGTGAAGTTTCTCTACATTTTCTGGGTCCACAATTTCACCTGCCTTGAAAGGTGCAGTTAGTGTGCAGTAATATTCCAGCCTAGATAGAACAAGTGACTTGAAGAGTGTCATTATCAACTTGGCATCCCTAGTTTTGAAGGATCTCATTATCCATCCTGTCATTTTTCTAGCAGATCCAATTGATACAATGTTGTGGTCTTTGAAAGTGAGATCCTCTGACATTATCACTCCCAGGTCTTTTACATTAGTTTTTCACTCTACTGTGTGGCTGGAATTTGTTTTTTACTCCAATATAGTTTTAATTTTCTCACATTTTCCATATCAGAGTAATTGAAATTTCTCATCATTAATCTTCATATTGTTTTCTGTGACCCATTTGAAAATTTGGTTGATGTCCACCTGGAGTGTTGCAGTGTTTTCTATGGAGGACATTGTCATGCAAATTTGGGTGTCATCTGCAAAGGAAGACATGGCGCTGTGGCTTACATCCCCGTCTATGTCAGATATGAGGATGAGGAACAAGATGGGAGTGAGTACTGTGCCTTGTGGAACAGATCTTTTCACAGTAGCCATCTCAGACTTTACTCTGTTTACTACTACTCTTTGTGTTCTATTTGTTAGGAAATTATAGATCCATCTACCAATTTTTCCTGTTATTCCTTTATCACGCATTTTGTGCACTATTACACCGTGGTCACACATGTCAAAGGATTTTGCAAAGCCTGTGTATAATACATCTGTGTTTTGTTTGTCTTCTCGAGCATCCAGGACCTTGTCATAGTGGTCCAGTAGTTGGGACAGGCATGAGTGACCTGCTCTAAATCTATGTTGCCCTGGGTTGTGTAACTGATGGGTATCTAGATGGAGTATTATTATAATCACAGAATATAATAAAAATTATTCTAGTTCAGTATGTTGTGTTGGTAATTGTGGAATATTGTACTACACTGACTCATGTTTCTATTGCAGAAGTATTTTGTGGAAGACTACCAGGTTGTGTCTTGCCAGACACTATATCTTCAGTAGTTCAAGAAGCACCAGTGTAAGTGTCCTGAACAACAACTGATATTGCACAAGTATTTTGTGGAAGACTGCCAGGTTGTGTCTTGCCAGACACTATATCTTCAGTACTTCAAGAAGCACCAATGTGTCTTGAACAACAGCTGATATTGCACAAGTATTTTGTGGAAGACTACCAGACTGTATTTTGCCAGACACTATATCTTCAGTATTTCAAGAAAGGCAACATCTGTTATTCTTGTGAATTTTTATGGTTTTTATGGTAGAATTCACTGTTTCTTGGTCTTATTTGACAGAAAGGAAGATGTATTACAAAAATGATTTTGATTGGTTTTAGTGCTGAAAATATCTTGATATTGAACTCATAGTAGCGGTGTATTTTTTGCCAGTGTTCAAGAGTAAACAGATTATATCACACATCCAATACACATCAGCTGATGGGTCTAATGTACATTCCCAAATGCACTGATGTTATTTATACAATTATTACAATATTGCATAAGAGTAACTCTTCTATTTTTTGGTGTGAATAATAATTTTTTATGTGAATAAAAAATCAAAGCCCTGAAATGTAGCTAATAAATAGAGGAAATATTATTTTAGTGCCAGGAATGCCTGCATTGTTTATTCTGGACCCTATTTTGAAACTGGAGTATTTTGAACTTTGAAATCGGCCAAATTACCAATTTCCAGTCACTTTATTGGGTAGTTGAAATAGTTGACTGGGCAATTTCTTGTGCTCAGTAGATAAAATGGAACACTAGTGAAATAGCTAAGAATTTGGTCTAATGGAACAATGTAATTGGCCAAAAACAGGACTTGAAGTGGGCAAAATACCCGATGCATAAATATTGCTGAGACAGCAAAATTCACAAGAGCATAACTTCATCATTTCCTTATTAAATTTCATACTTTTTGTTTTATTACCTTCAGAAAAAGATTCTCTACCATTTCAAAAGAAAAAATAATAAAATTATTTTTTAAATTCTTGGACCCTCTGGGGAATTTTCGAATTGGGTGTCTGGACCCTCAAAAGGTTAATAAAAAAATACAAATTAGCAATTCCGTAAATAAAAATTTCAGAAAAATCTGTTTAAAGACGAGAAAATAATAATCTTGTTGAGTGTATGTGCAGTTTTCTTGTAAATATATTAGTCTTTTAACACAACACAAAAATTATGATAAGTCTTTTAACACACAATATAAACTTTATTAGTGCTTATAAGTACAAAAAGTTTTGCCTAAATAAATCTTAACATGGGAATATTTTCATGAGGAAAACCATGTGTTCAGTGTCCAAAATAGTTAAAAATATATTGAAATAGACATGTGAGTACATAAGGAAGATTAACTATACCACTGTTGTATGACTAAAATATTTTAAATGAAATAACTTTGTTTGAAAAACATGGAAAATCACAAACCATATCAATGTTCAGAGTGTCTGAAATGTTTTAGTGTAAAAAGTAGCCTTGTGAGACATATGAGAGAACATACAGGAGATAAACCATATCAATGTTCAATGTGTCTGAAATGTTTTAGTGTAAAAAGTTATCTTGTGAGACATATGAAAGTACATACAGGAGATAAACCATATCAATGTTCAGAGTGTCTGAAATGTTTTAGTGTAAAAAGGAGTCTTGTGAGACATAAGAGAGTACATACAGGAGATAAACCATATCAATGCACTGAGTGTTTGAAATGTTTTACTGGAAAAAGCATTCTTGTGACACACATGAAACTACATACAGGAGATAAACCATATCAATGTTCAGAGTGTCTGAAATGTTTTAGTGTAAAAAACAATCTTTTGACACATATGAGAGTACATACAGGAGATAAACCATATCAATGTTCAGAGTGTCTGAAATGTTTTAGTGTAAAAAACAATCTTGTGACACATATGAGAGTACATACAGGAGATAAACCATATCAATGTTCAGAGTGTCTGAAATGTTTTAGTGTAACAACCAGTCTTGTGAGACATATGAGAATACATGCAGGAGATAAACCATATCAATGCGATGAGTGTCTGAAATGTTTTAGGTTAAAAAGCAATCTTGTGAAACATATGAGAGTACATACAGGAGATAAACCATATCAGTGTTCAAATTGTCTGAAATGTTTTAGTGCAACAACCAGTCTTTTGAGACATATGAGAGTACATACAGGAGATAAACCATATCAATGTGATGAGTGTTTGAAATGTTTTACTGAAAAAAGCAGTCTTGTGAAACATATAAGAGTACATACAGGAGATAAACCATATCAGTGTTCAAATTGTCTGAAACGTTTTTGTGTAAGAAGCAGTCTTGTGAAACATACACGAGAACATTCAGGAGATAAAACATGTTAGTGTTTAATGTTTCAGGAATATTTTACTTATCAGAATATATAAAAGAAATATAACATAACAGTATTGAGAGTGAAATATGTTAATGAAATGTCAGTCATATTCAATTTTTTTTTTCAGTTCAATTCAATTTTTATTTCCTTGCAAGTTTACAATGAAGTTGACATATTTTGGGAAGTGTATTTACATAGGTATTTGACAGTGAGGGTTTACAATGATTTGTAGTGCAAAGAGAGCCACTATCATGCCTTGGCATTATGGGTAGACTAAACATAAGAGATTTCAGATTACTTAACACTAGGCTTATTAAACATAGTTTTATCAGGTTGCATTAGTTATACAATAGGTTATACATCTATTAAAGATAGTTATTTAACACTTGCATTAGGTTAAGTTATCAGAATCTATTGTACTTTGCGCATTTGCTTTTGGGGTTCTGAGGCTAGGGGAGTAACAGTGAGCAATCCTATGTCGAGGCGGTCGAGAGTGATTTGGTAGATTTGTAGGTAAAGTCAAGTATTGAGTATTTAGTTTTAGGTGAGTAGGTGGGTTTTGAAAAGAGCCTTAAATTGATGTACAGTCAGGTTTATTTTGGTATTTACTGGTAATGAATTCCAAATTTTTGGGCCCTTTATGTGCATAGAGTTTTTACACAGTGTAAAATGGACACAGGGAACATCAAAGAGTGATCTGTGTCTTGTGTTATGGTCATGTGTCCTGTTAATGAGTGGAGGGTTTATGTTTGAGTGTAGTGTTCTATGTATGTAGTAGGCACAAGAATAAGTATGGATGTTCTTTATGGTGAGTAATAATAATACAGTGGACCCTCCGTTTTTGGTGATTTCAGTTTTCGGGCACTTTTTGTGGAAATATTACCTCCGTTTTTGGTGATTGACTCCGTTTTTGTTCATGGTACGGAACCTGTCCCAGCGCACATATAAAGCCCGCAAGCCCGCCTCCCACTCACATTCTTAGGCAGTGTAGCATTGTTTCTGGTTGAGTGAACATTATCCTGCGAGTTGATACAAAACATTTCTTAACAATCCATTGTTTTTGGCCCTTGATTATTGTGTGTGACTGCTAAATAAGCCACCATGGGCCCAAAGAAAGCTCCTAGTACCATTCCTTTATTAAAGAAAAGTGAGGAACACCATAGAATTAAAGAAAGGAATCATAGCAAAGTATCAAAGTGGAGTTGATAAAGGCTATAGCACCAGCCAGCGATAAAGTGTAGCATTAACAGTGTAGGAAGTAAGTTAAGTGATAGAAAAATGACGACACGAAACTTAACTCCTCCATTGTTGTTTGAGGAGTATGTATAAGGGCACTGAGTCCAGAGCTGCCCTCTGCCAACATCTCCTCCAAGGTAAGTGTAAATATTTCTTATTTATATAAGTGTGAATATTTCTTATTTATAAATTAAAGTGTAAATATTTCTTATTTATAAATTAAAGTGTAAATATTTTTTATTTATAAATTAAAGTGTAAATATTTCTTATTTATAAATTAAAGTGTAAATATTTCTTATTTATAAATTATGTACATTGTTTGTGTGAATAGTGGTGGTGGGTTTCTGCTGCCGCCGACCACCACCATGGCTTATGGTTAGTGGCCCTTATAAACCAACAACAATAACACTACTGCCAGTTCTCTCATATATAATGACATATTTTATTCATTCTAGATTATGTATCATGCTTCTATGTTATTAATATTGTTTATTACGTCATATTAGATGAATTGTGACAGATAAATAAGCTGTAGAGCTGATATTAGTGTCAAATTGAAGCATTTTGTCCTGCCTCCCAACATTAAACTCTCCTCCCTCTCTCCTCCTCTCCATCTTCCATACACCAACAAGAGTTGCCAATAAAGGTAAATGTGATGTTAAATGTTCATTTATACATGTTATTAGTGCTTTATATTTATTTGTCATTCTTTTCTGTATGTAAATCTATATTTAATCTCTAAAAAATATTTTTTGTTAATACTCCTGAGTGTCTGAAACGGATTAATTGAATTTACTTTATTTCTTATGGGAAAAATGGCTTCAGTTTTCATTGATTTCAGTTTTAGTCGATCCCTCTGCAACTGATTAAACACGAAAACCGAGGGTCCACTTTATTTTATTGTGACCATGGTAGTAGGTTGGTAGACAGCACTCACCTAGGGAGGTACTGCTGTCCTGCCAAGTGAGTGTAAAACAAAAGCCTGTATTTGTTTTACCTAATGGTAGGATTGCTGGTGTCTTTTTTCTGTCTCATAAACATGCAAGATTTCTGGTACGTCTTGCTACTTCTACTTACACTTTGGTCACACTACATATACATATACACAATTATGTATACACACTCATCTGAGTTTTCTTTGATTTTATCTTTATAGTTCTTGTTCTTATTTCTTTTCTTTTCATATCCATGGGGAAGTGGAATAATAATCTTTCCTCCGTAAGCCATGTGTGTTGAAAAAGTCAACTAAAATGCTGAGAACAATGGGCTAGTAACCTCTTTTCCTGTATAGATTTACTAAAAAGAAAAAGAAGAAAACCGTCAAAGTGGGATGTCTGAATGTGCGTAGATGTTGTGCAAATGATAAGAAAGAGATGATTGTAGATGTTATGAATGGCAAGAAGCTGGATGTCCTGGCTTTAAGTGAGACAAAGATGAAGGGATTAGAAGAGTTTCAGTTGGGAGAAATAAATGGGATTGGGTCAGGAGTTTCAAATAGAGTTAGAGCTAAAGAAGGAGTGGCAATAATGTTGAATAATCAGTTATGGCAGGTAAAGAGGGAGTATAAATGTTTAAATTCAAATATTATGTGGAGTAAAATAAAGGTTGGATGTGAAAAGTGGGTTATAGTAAGTGTTTATGCACCTAAAGAAGAGAGAAGTGTAGAGGAGAGAGAGGGATTTTGGGAAATGTTGAGTGAGTGTATGGGGAGTTTTGAACCAAATGAGATAGTACTTGTGGTTGGGGATCTTAATGCTAAAGTGTGTAAAAATGTTGTGGAGGGAGTAGTCGGTAAATTTGGGGTGCCAGGGGTAAATGTAAATGGGGAACCGTTAATAGAGCTATGTGTAGAAAGAGGTTTGGTAATAAGTAATACTACATATTTTATGAAAAAAGAAGATAAATAAGTATACAAGATATGATATATCACATAAGGAAAGTAGTTTGTTAGATTATGTATTGATGGGTAGGCTTCAGGATGTACATGTTTATAGAGGGGCAATGGATATATCGGATCATTATTTAATTGCAGCTACAGTTAGAGTAAAAGGTAGATGGGATAAAAAGAAAATGGCAACAGCAAGTAAGAGAGGTAAAAGTGTATAAACTAAGGAAGGAGGAAGTTAGGGTGAGATATAAGCAACTATTGGCAGAAAGGTGGGCTAGTGCAAGTAGGAGTAGTGGGGGGTTGAAGAGAGTTGGGATAGTATTAAAAATGCAGTATTAGAATGTGGGGCAGAAGTTTGTGGCTATAGGAGGGTGGGTGCAGGAGGAAAGAGGAGTGAGTGGTGGAATGAAGAAGTATAGGGTGTGATAAAAGAGAAAAGGTAGCTTATGAGAGGTTTTTACAAAACAGAAGTATTAATAGAAGAGCAGAGTATATGGAGAGTAAAAGAAAGGTGAAGAGAGTGGTGAGATAGTGCAAATGGAGAGCAGATGGAGGAGTGGGAGAGGCTCTGTCAAGAAATTTTGCTGAAAACAAGAAAAAATTCTGGAGTGAGATAAACAATTTTAGAAAGCCTAGGGAACGAATGGATTTGTCAGTTAAAAACAGAGTAGGGGAGTTAGTAGATGGGGAGCTGGAGGTATTGGGTAGATGGCGGGAATATTTTGAGGAACTTTTGAATGTTGATGAAAAAAGGGTGTCGGTAATTTCATGCACTGGCCAGGGAGGTACAACATCGTTTAGGAGTGAAGAAGAGCAGGATGTGAGTGTGGGGGAGGTGTGTGAGGCATTACATATAATGAAAGGGGGTAAAGCAGCTGGAACTGACAGGATCATGACAGAAATATTAAAAGCAGGGGGGTATAGTGTTGTGGTTGGTATTTTTGTTTAATAATTGTATGAAAGAGGGGAAGGAACCTATGGATTGGCAGAGAGCATGTATAGTTCCTTTGGTAAATTAGACACATATGCAACACTTGGGTATCTTTATTGAGGAAATGTGGCAGAACGTTTCCTCAATAAAGATACCCAAGTGTTGCATATGTGTCTAATTTACCAACTCGTCGGTTCTCTGAACCATTCATCTACATAGTTCCTTTATATAAAGGGAAGGGGGATGAAAGAGATTGTAAGAATTATAGGGGAATAAGTTTACTGAGTATACCAGGTAAAGTGTATGGCAGGGTTATTATTGAAAAAAATAGAGGTAATACAGAGAGTAGGATTGCAGATGAGCAAGGAGGCTTTAGAGTGGGTAGGGGATGTGTAGATCAAGTGTTTACAGTGAAGCATATATGTGAACAGTATTTAGATATAGGTAGAGAAGTTTTCATTGAATTTATGGATTTAGAAAAGGCATATAATAGAGTGGATAGGGGAGCAATGTGGCAAATGTTGCAAGTGTATGGAATAGTTAGTAAGTTACTGAAGGCTGTACAGAGTTTTTATGAGGATAGTGAGGCACAGGTTAGGGTGTGTAGGAGAGAGGGGATTACTTCTCGGTAAAAGTAAGTCTTAGACAGGAATGTGTAATGTCACTATGGTTGTTTAATATATTTATAGATGGTGTTGTAAAAGAAGTAAATGCTAGGGTGTTGGGGAGAGGAGTGGGATTAAATTATGGGGAATTAAATGCAAAATGGGAGTTGACACAGTTACTTTTTGCTGATGATACTGTGCTTATGGAAGATTCTAAAGAAAAGTTGCAAAGGTTAGTGGAAGAGTTTGGGAGGGTGTGTAAGGGTAGAAAGTTGAAAGTGAACATAGATAAGAGTAAGGTGATGAGGGAATCAAACGATTTAAATAAAGAAAAAATAAATATCACATTGGAGAGAGGGATTATGGAAGAAGTAAATTTTTTCAGATATTTGGGAGTTGACGTGTCAGTGGATGGGTTTATGAAGGATGAGGTTAACCATAGAATTGATGAAGGAAAAGAGGTGAGTGGTGCGTTGAGGTATCTGTGGAAACAAAAAACGTTATTCATCGATGCAAAGAAGGGAATGTACAAAAGTATAGTGGTACCAACACTCTTATATGGGTATCCTCTTCAAGGGGGGCTCCTTGCTGTGGTGAAGAGGCTCTTGGTCTGCGCAATTGGACCTTTTGGTCGTCTTCCTCAGACCGAACCTAATTACCCCCTAATCCCCCCTCCCTTTTCCCATTTTCCCCATCCTCCCTTTTTTCCCTTTCCTCCTCTTCCTCCTCATCCTTCCCTTTTTTCCTTCCCATTTTTACCCTGGGAGCTTCCCTCCACAGGCATTCTAGTTCCTAGGTAGGGGGAAGGGTATCGTGGTCCATCCCATTCCGTTGAGGTCCTTGGCATTGGTGTAGTTTGCCATGGAATCTGGATCGCCTGGGGATGTCCCGATCCCTCTCTGGTCTCCCGGAGGTGGCCTTGGGTATCTTTCGGGCGACGGGTGTATCTCTGGAGGCCACCTTTTGGATTCCGGGGGTGGTGGCCGAAGGCGGTATGCTTTGTGGCGGATATCCGGCCGCCCTCTCTTTTGTCCGCCGAGGTGGCTCAGTGGATGTGAGGTTGCTATCCTGGATTGCTGGTTTACTGGCATGAAGGGTAGGGTATAGCACGGGTTCCATGCAACATCTGCACTACTTGCGGTGTTGAAGTCCTCTTGGGCACGGAGGGGGATTTACGTCCCTTTCATTCCTCCTAGGAGCTATTCCTCCACATTCCCCCCTTTTTTTTTATTCTTTTTTTTTTATTTTTATTTTATTTTTTTATTTTTTTTTTCTTAATAAAAAGAAAGAAGTAACCTAACCATGGATGACCCAATCCATGAACCCAATACCCCCGGGCCCCTTCCTGATACCGCACCTAGTTCTGACCCTACCTCGTTACCGGACAACTCTTCGGACAACTCTAATACCCCTGTACCTCTTGCTGGTGCCAGTTCGTCAACTGTTTCAGGTACCAGGGTTCCGACCGGCCCTTTTGACATATCTGACCTTCGCTCTTCTCTGACCTTGATTCCGGCTTCTCCCTCGACAGTGCGGCAATTTTCGAATCGCTCGCCCGTCTCCCATCGGACCACCCCCGGTCCCACATCCAAACGACCAAGACCCTTACATGACGATTCGACTCTTCCTTCTCGTTCATCTCAGAAACGACTAGCACATAGCGCACTCCCCTTAGATACTTTGTTTCACACTACTCAATGGACAAAGTTTTTTACTCTCAGACCGACTACTCCAACTATCTATCTTTCCAATCATAGTATTGGTAAAGCTCTCCTATGCCATGTAGGCAAAGATATCTCTTTTCACGCTCTCAAGAGTGGCACTCGCATCATCACGGTCCAGAATGCTGGCCAAGCTTGCGATCTTTCCCTTCTTACGACCATAGATACTATTCCTATCACTATTGACAAGCATCATTCTCTTAATTCTTGTAGTAGCACTGTCATTTTACCCCACACCATTGTCCAATGGAATTTCCAGACATGTGGTGAAGACATTTTGGAGCAACTTGAGCTCCAAGAACTCCCTATCCTTAAGGTTGACACTTTTACCTTCCCTGCCAATAAGCGAAGACGTTTTCCTTGCAATATAGCTCGTTTAACATTTGACTGCTGTGAACTCCCACCTTCGGTCTACATTGCAGGTCAACGTTTACAAGTTCGAAAGGTGACCTCTACACCACAGCAGTGTAGAAACTGCTGGCGTTTTGGTCATCCAGCGAAATATTGCAGGTCCATGGCTGAATGCCCAGTCTGTGGTGCCGACGACCATGCCAGTCCTTCTTGTACTTTACCTCCCTCTTGCCTTAACTGTCATGAGGCACATCCATCGTACTCTCGCCGTTGTCAGGTTTACCTGAATGAGCGGGAAATCCGTTGTCTCAAAGAGGCGGAAGGCTTTTCATATGCTATGGCCGTCTCTTATCTACGCCTTCAAGGGAGACTTCCCCGTATTTAATATTCTCGCATTGCTAAACGTCGACCCACTTCTGAGGTCCATACTTCCTCGACTTCCTCTGTGGCTCCAACATCCTCAGTTACCCTTGTCTCAAATCCTTTTGATGTTCTTGGCTCAGAGGTCCCTACCTCGGCATTCAATACTGTCCACACTCCTCCCTCTACTCACTCGCACAGTTCTGAGTCTACTCGTCCTCGTCCTTCGCCTAAACCTCAGCGCCTCCCTTCTCATAAGTTTGGCAAACAATCCCTATTGCTGGGTTCTTCACCTTTGACTAGTTCTGTAACATGTGTGGAGGTTCATCCTCCTCCTCGTCTAATTTCTTCATCCCCTGTCCCCTCTCAAGTTCCTTCCCTGACTGACCCTCCCCAGGCCACTCCCACTTTTGTCCTTTCCCAAGTCCCTTCGACAGTTTCCTCTTCTATCTCCTCGCCCTCTACTTTAGTACAGTTTATAGATGCCCCGATAGTTGCTCACTCTCCTTCCATTTCTAATGTTCCGCATTCTGCATCTTTGTCTTCCGAAAATCTGGAAGCTATTGCAGAATATATTTCAGAGTCTGCAACGATGATGGACGCCGCTCCATCTGAGGTTCTTCCTCCTCTCTCTTCTTCGTCTACACCCCTCTTTCCTTCACAACGCCCTCCTCCTTCTCTGATTACAGGTTTTCCGCTGCCTCCACACGTGGACTTTTCTAACCCTAGTCCATAGATACCTCTCACTTCTACTTATATCTTTCTCTCCATAAATCATGGCTTATTTGCAGTGGAATATCTGAGGCCTCAGGGGTAACCGGGGGTGAGCTTTTCGTTCTTCCCCGGTTGAGAGCCTCTATGTAGAAGCGAACATTCCATCCTTGTCCGATCGTCGTGATGCACATTGCATTCGCTATTATGTTTGCTCTCATGACCTACGCAATCCTTCCATGTATAGGATTGTCACAGATGTTAGTAGACGCTCGTTCTTTGTTCGTCGCCCCATTTTACTTCGTCCCTTTTCTCTTCGTCTGCGTTCACTCTTGTCTTCCCTTCAGCTTCCGCCTTTATATGTTCATGTGTCTTCACCCTTTCCTCTACCCCCTTGGGAAGTTCCTGCTGTCCGTGTCTGTTCTATTCTCTACCTGCGCGAAAGCCCAACTATCTATGGCGGCTTCTGCTCTTCTTTCTAGACCATTTCCGTTCTCATTCCCATGCCATCACAGTATACACCATGGTTCAAAGTCATCTGACGGCGTCGGATTGCAGGTGTTTCCGGACAGCGTCGTACGGGCATCTCATACCCTGCAGCATATTTACGGCTGAATTGTATGCCATTCTTGTGGCACTTATCCGTATGCATCTATGCCTGTATCACCATTTGTGGTCATTTCAGACTCCCTTAGTGCTTTACAGGCTATCCGTAAAATTGATACACCTCACCCCCTAGTTCTTCGTATCCACCTTTGGTTACGCGATCTTTAGAGCATAAAGATATTGTCTTTTGTTGGGTCCCTGGTCATGTTGACGACAGGGAATGAACAGGCTAGACACTGCTGCGCGGTCAGCAGTACATGACCTTCAGTTTCATATAGAGGTGTTCCTTTCACGGACTATTTTGCGGTCATTGCTACCCACCTTCGCACTCCGTTGGCAACAAACGCTGGTCTGACCTGCTGAATAACAAACTTCATTCTATTAAACCGGTTATAGGTTTCTGGCCTCTTCTTGTCACCAATGTCGAGGTTGGGAGACTACACTCTCCCGTCTTCGCACTCGGCCACACTGCTCTACTCACGGGTATCTCCATGGAGAGGCTCCCTGCCCTCTCCTGTGAGCATTGTCGGTTCCAGTGTCTGTTCGACATATCTCTGTTGGACTGCCCACTCTATCAACGAGCACGCAGAATTTACCTCCAACGACGCTCTCGCTCTGCGGCCTTTCTTTACCTTCCTTCTTGCAGATGGCCCCTCCTTTAATCCTGACTCTCTCATTGACTTTTGACAGAAACTGACTTACTACACAAACTCTGAAGATTATACCTCTAGCACCTCCCTCAGTCCTTCTACCTCGGTCTCTTGCTACCCTCCTCCCCTGCACCATCCACCGTCATCTTGCACTCCATACCCTACTAATCGTCCATCTCCCTCTTACAACCCACTCTCCCTGCATCCTACAATAACCTGCAGCGCTGTATAACCCCTGTGGTTTAGCGCTTCTATTTGATTATAATATATAATTTCATTTATCCACATAATTATCTCTTATCAGTCTATTAATTTTTTTAAACTACTTTTTACTGTACTGTGTTGTGCAGTATTTACCTTATTACTGCCTTATTTTTTGCCAATTTTAAATACAGTGGAGCCCCGGATTACGATGGCATCGGATAACAATAAATTCAGAAGACAATACATTGTTCTGTACTTATAGCTTGTTTTTCTTTTTTCTTTTTTTTCTTTTTTTTCATTTATCCACATAATTATCTCTTATCAGTCTATTAATTTTTTTAAACTACTTTTTACTGTACTGTGTTGTGCCATATTTACCTTAATACTGCCTTATTTTTTGCCAATTTTAAATACAGTGGAGCCCCGGGATTATGATGGCGTCGGATAATGATAAATTCAGAAGACGATACATTTTTCTTTAAAAATAATGGTTCAGTAAACGATGATCCGCTCAGAAAATGCTATTCGTCTTGGACGCATACACGGCACAATGCTCCATCCAGAGTCAGTGTGTCATTGTTTACCAGCGAGTGAGCGCCACCCACGCATTCATACCATACATTGTGTCATTATTCCATTGTTTTTAGTGCTTGCAACTGCTAAATAAGCAACCATAGGCCCAAAGAAACCTCCTAGTGCCAGCCCTGTGGTAAAGGGCTGAGAGGGGAGAATGTGTCTTCTTAAGTGATTCAGTGATTCTACTATGTATATGTTATGATACTAAAGCAGCAGGAGTTGATAAAGGCTATAGCACCAGCCAGCGATAAAGTGTAGCATTAACAGTGTAGCAAGTAAGTTAGCTGATAGAAAAATGATGACACGAAACTTAACTCCTCCAATGTTGTTTATTCCCAGGAGGATAGATAGCAAGTGAGAAGGAAAGGCGGAAGGAGCAGAGCAGGTTAAGGAGTGGCACTGGTAATAAAAACTCAGTGGAATTTTGAAGATATAAGAGGGACTGACAACACCGCCGAGTGTCTGGCGGCCATCACTATTTAAGGCGTATCTTTCAGTGGCCCTTATACACCCAACAACAAACACCACAATACCAGTCCTCGCATTCGTAATGATATTTTATTCATTCTAGAGTATATGTCATGTTTCTATGTTATTAATATTGTTTATTATGTCATATTAGATGAATTCTGATAGATAAATAAGCCATAAAGTTTATATTAGTGTCATTTTGAAGGACAATCTTGTCCTGTACACAAACACACACCCCTGTCGCCAGCACAATTCCAAACATTCGCCAGAAACAGAACTCTCTGGAACACTTTTTTGAGCAACAGGGGTTCAGTGACTCTCAAGCTGGTCGTAGTGGCATTAAAAAACAAAGAAGGGAAGTGTGGGAAATTAAGAGATTACCTGTCTGGGCTTCACCACCACTTACAACAAAATAATCTCCCGGGGAGTGGACCGACTAGTATACTTCTTACCTGGTTACCCGTTGAGGCGTGTGAGAAAACTTAACCCACTCCTGGTCACATCAAGGGTCCTTCGATATTTCACTCCTAAATCCACATCTATCCTTGACCAGTTTATAAAGAATGAGTAACACCAATAGTTACGGTATTGTTAAATTTTTGTGACTGTATGGGGAATATCTGA